>JAQFZG010005627.1:0-10120 GCA_034695465.1 Entomobrya nicoleti
CAACGACCGATGCTACACCAACCAAGAAAAACAGACAGACGATCCACTAGACCAGACCACCATCAAGTTTTTGTGCTTTTCTCAGAAAAACTTTAACCGCATAAAAAACGTCTGGTAAACAATTTTTTATTGAAAAGTACATAAAATGGAGTAAATATATTTTTTGATGAAATGGTTCCTGTAAATAGGCTTTTAACAGCTCATCATCATTTAATGTGTTAATATAACCGTCATATATCCATTTAAAAGAAATAAGACGACAGGAAAGGATAAAGAAAAAATAAGAGTAATCACATATTTTACAGGTTGGTTATTTTTTACGTGATAACATGTCATGTCACGTGATTCACGTGTCGCTTATGTCCTTAATTCATTTCCTTCCTTCTTATTTCCTTATTAGTTTAATATATGGCCATTAAAAACCAATCAGTTATTATGTTTAATGACCATTTAAAGTGAATTCACCCGTGCGTTACGAAATTAATTTTCCCACGGCGGTTTCTTACAATAAAAAGTTTTATAGTTTTGTTCATTATTCTTCAGGCTACTTCCCTACACCACCGCACACTTGTTCCAGCTTCCATATTACATTTTTTTCTGAATGAATTTTTTTTGGTGAGAAAAGCGAAAGTAAGAAAAAAAATCTAGCACTGCTTCTCTTCTCCTGTCCTGTCAAGCTAATAACTCTCACGTGAAAATGGATGGAATGCATTTAAATTAATGAATCCCTCCTCGCCTCTTTTTCTTTCTTTTTTTCCACATCAAAAAAACCGGAGGTGTTGACTACGGAAAGATTTGAGAAAATGGAGAAAAACCTTGTCTTTTGGCTCAGTGTAAGGAAAACTGCAGTTGTAGAAAGTAAAGTAGTGTATGAGAAGCGAGAACCCAGGTACCTGAATAACAGTGTATAAAAGGAAACAAGGCCAATAATATGTGATTCTGCAAGAGAAAAAGGATCATAGGGAAAAATTGTCCGTTAATATATTTTAAAAAAAGTTACACTGCTTTTCTTAACAAAACGCAGTGCCACATTTAAATAAAACTAACGCACAATTTTTCTCGATAGTCCCTTTTCTCCTACACAACCACATATGGTTTGCTCTTGGTAGCTGCAGTCAAGAGAAAGATTGGAGATGAGTATAGTGTGTGCGTGTGTGTTTGTGTACAAGGTAGAGTGGGATGGTGATGGTAGCAGAATAAAAAGCGTGAATAATGCATGAGAGAAGATTCTGATTCTTAAGTAAAAGTCAGTAAGATGCTGGATGCTCCTCTCCCTCCCTCCACTGCTGCAGTGATGATAATGTGATCCATTCAATTCAATGAATATAATAATAGCATGTACCAAACCAGCTCAGCCCAAAAAAGTACAATGAAAACTCACCATATTAACTTTCCCATTTTCTTTTGAAATATTATTTTTAAAGAGTGTTCTAAGAAAATGCTACACTGTATAGTAAACTTACACAGGTAACTACCAAAGAAAAAAACATATGCTTCTTTTGTGTATTCACCTTCACCACCGTCGCACCACTGCCGCTTTTCTTAAAGGTAGAAGACTTTTTTGTTAAGACAGTGTGTTTTCTCTGTGTTCTCTGTAATAATCGATAGGTCCCTTGCTGCTCACTACACAAGATGAACACCAGTAGCCAGGAAAACAACATTGTATATTTCACAGTAGAACGGTTCGGTTTGCAAAGAATAAAAAAAGGTAGAAGAGCAACAGGGTCGTTAGTACCCCAAATATATATACATAACATAATGCGTATATAGTATAACCATTATACTCATTTGCTCTGGAGAAAGTGAAGAAAAGCTGGAGTCTTTAAGAAAAAAACTTTCCCATCCTTTCTCTTCTGCACTGTGCACCAAGCAGTGAGAGAGTTGAATGAAATGGTAATATCCGGTAATACTTATATAACCTACCAAACAGCCCCTGGTTATTTCTGGTTCTCTTTTTTGAGGAACCAACGAAGCAGTGTGGGAAAAAAAGGAAAGTGTGTATAAAAACTTGTGTACTAACCTGTTGAACAAGCGGAATGAGAGTACGTTCAATACTTTTGGTCCTGATTTCCGGAAATCCTTGAGGGAAAGCAGCTTGAGCAGTAGCAGCGGTGGTGGTGGCGGCAGCGGCGGCGGATGTAGAAGATGTTGAAGCAGCGGCAATACCAGAACTCCCTGCCTCAGCATTAACATCACTACTCGGTTGAGAGTGTATTGTTGTTTGACTACCGTCATTGTTGTCATCCTCTTCGGAAAAACCTTCTGGTGATAATGCACAGGCCATAGTAGAAAATAAAATATGTGTGTATAAAGTGTGTTGACACTAGTGGAATTTTTATTGAAATAATAAGAAGAAAGTTTTTAACTCCTAAAAAGTACAAAAAGTTCTTTCCTCTTGATTCTCTACATGTCCAGCAGTAGTGGCGGTGGTGGAAGCCCACCGTAATGTTATTAAAAGTAACCGGTAATTGTAAAAATAACAAGGTCGTCTACTTTCACTTTTTCTCGGCATTTTCGATTAAAAATAAGAGCAGGTGGTCGCGGGGTTCAGAGGATGCTTATATAAAAAAAGGGTTAAAAACGATTTTCATGTTTCTTTTTTCATTTCATTCTCACATCACAAGTCTTCCATTCACTTCATCTTATTTTTCAGAAAAAAAAAACAACCGTCACTGTCGAGTCGAGTCACACTTTCAACTTCACCGTCATCTCAAATTATTCTGTACACACGACACAAGCACAAAAAAATACTGCACCTTTTTTCACCAGCAGCACAAAAATTGTTTACGACTTTCTCTTTTCTTTTTCGGTGTTATTTCCTTTCCACTTTGTTTTCTACATGCCTACATGCATCACAGAGCTTTCTTCAAGACACCAAGATATACATACACACACAAGCACAAGATATCCTTTTTAGCTATATATATTGCCCAGGCAACATCATCCTTTCCACCTTGTATTTCCTCTCATCGTTAAAAAACACACATATTATATTCTCCGCTCCCTCACACATTTTTTCTCACTTCCCTTAAACTTTTTTCCCCCTGGAAATATCCTCCTCTGAAGAAAAACGGGTCATTACATGATGACTCTTGTAAAAGAGTAGTAAAAATACTAATAAAATCCTCTGCACAATAACTCATCTCATTTTAACATATCATCTTTCATTCTAAACATCTGCTGGCTTTTTTTTCGCTACACCTTCCACCACATCAAAAAATATATAAACGTCAAAAAGCCTGATGATGAGGAGATGATTTACAAAGTTTTCTCTTTCCTCCTCTTCTCCTCGTCCTTCCTCGTCCTCTCAGCAAACTTGACTTGCTACCTTTGAAGTTTTAGTCAACTTTGTTTACGAAGATTAAACATTGTATCGTACGTAATGATCAGTTTTTTTGATGTCAGTGTGATGATCGTGATCATGATCATGTAATGTAATATTTAATCGATCCTTTTTTCAGAGTAATTGCTTTGGTGAGATTTACACAATTTTTTTTGCACCAAAAATCTATAGCAAATCAACTATGTACTATGGACATATATCCACGACACGATAACAGCAGCACTAAAAAAATGGGCGACCAGGGATAAATGACGGCGAGCGAACGAAACGATGTATTATTTTTTATCTATCTATCTATCCTTTCTTCGGCTGCTGTTGTAGATGGAGAAGGAGATGAAGATGGAAAGTTTCATATTTCCGTTAATGACGCACATGAAAAACACCACTACCACCCATACGTTCAGTTCACTCACTCATTTTTTTAACCCGAGTCAAGTCAGAAAGAGAGAGAGAGATAAATTCATATCATATCTGTATCATGATCATGATGACGACCAGAGATGATGAGATCTTCCTGATGAAGAGGTAGTGGCACAAGGATCTCCATCCTGAAAAAAATCACGAGGAGTCGTCGTTAGCGTCATCATCATCAAAATCATCGTATCTAGCTTTTTGGATGATGGCGTAGCGTGGAAAAAAATATACTGGATAGATGTTCACTTTATTTTTTTTGGTGAAAGTTAGCCAGAGAAACAAATTTCACAGAAAAAAAATATTTTGGAGTTCAACAAGTTTTCATGATGTATTTTTTACTTCTGTTGAAAAGGTTGACATGACGACAACGGTGGAACTGTCAAAATCAAGTCATCTGAAATTCAAAGAAAAAAATCGATATAAGTTTTCTTTACACATTTTTATTTTTCATGTGACATGCGAACAGTTAAACAAGTATCAAATGTCCTTTCACCTCTTTTTATAGAATTTTTTGTCTTTTTTTCGTCATTTTTTCCCCTAAAAATATTGACAATTACTGTCGGTTATAGAAAAAAGGGTATTTATGTAATGATATATTATATTATGCGTGCGTATGTTACACCCTTTTTCGCATTTTCTCCGCATGAATATCATTATTACCGACGTAATTGAATTTATATTCCTTTTTATATTATTTGGGTTCGTTTCTAAGGAGAAGAAAAAAAGGCAAGCAACTTATTATTTTGTAAATTATATCAATTTTTTCTCTAAGCTGCTGCTGCTGGAAAAAAAGGAGAAGATGCTCTCTGAGTCGAGAGTCTGAGGCTCTTTAGCAAGCTTGTTGAAAGATTGTATGAAACATCCGTTTCGTTCTGTCTTGTTTCCTAACTGCCTGTTGATTTGATGTAAGAATGGAGAGAAGAAGCAAGAAAGCATCCTCAGGGATTCGATTAAATTGTACAAGAAACGGAAGTTCTCTCCGAGACCGACGAACCTACCAGCCTCTCTCATTTCCTTTCCACGCATCTTTCCTTTTATTTGAGATGGGGGAAAAAGCATGATGGTAGGTAGCGTATAGCAAAGCAACAGAAGAAAGCACATCAATTCAATTCACAAGTATATTGAATAATAAAAATGGTGGTACTTCGGCATCAAATTCTCTTTTTTATTTCTTGTCATCTTAACAGTCATCAAATCAAGCTCTCTCTGTTCACTCTTCGCTTTTGTCACAGAGACAGACAGAGAGAGAGAGAGAAAGAGAGACAAGATGATGATTACGATGAGTGTCAATAACGAACAAAAAAGAACATTTGAACATCATCACATTAGTTAGAATACAAGTTTAGTTGGTTAGCGAGACTTGTAGAAAAATGCTCTTTTTATTTGCATCATTGTGATGACTTTATGAATTTTTTATGTAAAAACGAGTTTGTCTGTCAAAAAATGATTTTTTTGGTTTTTGTCTAATTTTGGCTCTCATAAAATTAAAAGTCATACATGTTTGAATTACTTATTCCACATATAATACTCTTCCAGCTTCGTTTCTTCGTATTCCAACCTAGAGTAGAATCATAACCGCGTCTCAATCTCAATCTACCTAGTTTTAATTGGTATCTATAAAATTCAAAATGCTACTTTGCTATTTCCGGTTAAATAAACATCCCAGCACAATAGTATATGCCTTAATGGCCAACACTCAAAGAGTCTGTCGATTTGAACATCTCAAATTGATTGTTTTGTTTGTCGTATAAATTACACTAGTGTGCCATTTGCAAGGTATTTATATAAAGTAGTAGAGGGATACGGAATACGTACGTACATGTAATGTAATGAAATTGATCTCAAGACCACATCGCTAATGGACAATTGATTTGTGTACACAAACCGTATACTGAAACAAGCCTGTCCTACAGTATCATGTGCTCTATGTAATGTATATACACTTTGTTAACCAATTTTATTTGATTTTCTTACAAGAATTTTCTCTATTCTCCGTACTGGAAGTAAACAAAACGCTATAAATACATGTTATATAAGTATACATACGTATTACATAGTTTACCACCATATTTTGTTCCATGTTCTCCATTTAATTAAATGAAATAACAGGTTGCCTTGACTCGAGTTGTAGTGAAAAACAAGCCTGTTATTTTCCCATTTCCCGTTTTATCCTCTACCAAAACACCTACGTAGAGACAGACACACTATATCGATTTGTTGAGTTGAGTTGACCAACGTAATCCGTCATAACAGCTTGACACCTTGTCACTCAGACCAAAAAATGGACAGATGCTTGCGTTTAAACCAAACCACTCCACCACCTAAACAAATCCAAATAAGGAACAAAGTATCAACGTAAAAATGTTGACCGACTGTGGTCTGGTGAGTAGGCAATCTCTTTGTAAATCAGTGCGTATAAAAAGAGGAAATGGAGTTTGGCTTGGCTTGGACTCCTTGATAATTTCATTGATAATGTTTTGTTGATTTAATCAATGACGTATTTTTACTTTTTTAGATTGAATTAACACGTGGAAAGTAAAAGTACATAAGGTAGAAAGCGTACTACTTTTAGACGTTTTTTTTTCATTTTCAGCTAAAAACTGTATTTTTTGTGTGTGCGTAAAACGCGTATAGCACAGTGGCCAACAACATAAAAATCCATCAAATTTGTAGATTTGAAAAATGGTAAAGAAAAAAGTAATATGATTTTTTTTTTCGAAGTGATAAAAAAATGTAAGTAAAAACCATATTTTTACGTTCACACTGGAAGAATAACTGGTTATCTTTCATTTCTCAGACAGCCGGTAATAAATCCTTTAGGGATCAATTTATTACATTGCTTTTTCTAAGCTGAGGCGAGGCAAAATGTGTACAGGATTTTGTAGAATTTTGTTCACTCCTTTTTTCTAGTCCAAGTCAGTTGGGTGTACTGTACACTGTACACGATTTACAGCTATTCTGCTTGTTATTTATTTTTATTTGATGCAATTCTCTAACAGGCTTGATTTGTATATGCAAAAATGAGAAGTTTATATATTTTCCTTGATTTTCTAACAAATTTTCGCAGTGAAAAGTTAAAAAGACAAAAGAATGGGAAGAAAAGAAACAGGATTGCAGAATTTCTAAAATTGATACATTTTTGTACATGCAAACCAAATCGAGTAGGTATATCGATTCCTGTAGGATAATGTACAGTATCTACTTAATAAGTTACTACCCCGGTCAAATTATTTAAAAAGTTAATTCAGTAGTTGGTAAATCAAAAGACAATATCTCGAAGACGATTTTCAGTTTTAATACACTTTTGAGGCGACTGACATATTTTATGTTAATCTGATCATTATTGTCGGTGGTAGATACTATCAGAGGTGCAGTGTTTCGTACAAAGGATGCAGTAAAATCAACAACGTGTTTAATACTACATATAATTAAAGAGTGTGACGAATGACAAATAGTTAATGAATCAATGTATTCTTATGAATACATATACGAAACAAACTTAAAGCGCCTCTAGCAGGTTAAAAATCTTTGGGGCAATGGACCAAAAGTGGAAAAGGGCTTGGGGGGTAAGGGCCAGTACCTTTACACACCTGTATACAATTTATGATCTAATTAAAAAAAACATTCATTTGTGTATAACAAATTATAACCTAATTCCTTTTCCCGAATCACTATCTACTATCTACCCTATCCACATTGCACGTGCTATTGTTTCGCATTTTTCATAATATACTTACTAATAACTTTTTCTGCTTATTTTTTTGCGCATACGCATTTAAATATAACATCCCTATATATCATGTGTATTTAATCAGAAATAAGTAAAAAAAGCATCAATAAGTATTCAACGTGCAAAGCTTGAGTTCAAATATCCAAGTGCAAAAAACACTTTTGCACAAAAATTCCACGAAAACAGAATCATTAACCCTTTCATTTCCTCTATGCAACTCTTCAAAAAATTGCATTTGCACATTACTTACTCACTACACTACTTTACCAACACCACTCTCAAAAGTAATCCAATCAAACCCCACACCATATACAATACACCAACATTGAACATCGTCGTGATCCGCACCCGCAGCATCTCTAACAGCAAGTCAGAACCTTTCTGAACCAAAAATTTTACGTTACATCGGTGATAACCTAGTAGTTTTCCAACTACACCAAAAAATACACACCAAACAATTTTTTTACATGTGCTCATCCAATCTCCACACACTTTATAATACACACGTTTGTATTACATGTGGTCTGCTCTGGTTCGGTCTGACTGACGTCTGATCTGATGTACTTTTTTTAAACTTCTTGTTCATGTGGTCGTTGTGGATGGCGGTGATCATGATGGTGATACGATACGATATATATACAATACAAGCAGCTAGTCCAAGCAAGCCCAACAAACTATATATTTCTTTTTAACTTTTCACAATTTTCAACGTCATCATCATCAGCCATCCCAACTCCCAACCTAATCAAACCAAACCACCAAGCCATATCGCACATGTAAAAAAAGTATAAATAGTAGCATTCAATTTTTGCACAAAGTCAACTCACATTTTGCACATTACACAAAAAACCCACCAAAAAAATATCCTATTTTACACGCTTGTTTTTCTGTGTGTGTGGCTTCTTAGCTTTTTGGCTGATTTAATTTTCTTCTTTTGAAATTATGCAGCTGAGAAAAGTGTAAACCGATTCACTTTTTATTAGTGAATGACTCTTCATACGTAACGTATGGAAGGATAACACGAGGTATGGTGACGACGGTGAAGATGATGATGATGCTTTTTCTGCTGGTGGCTTCTTCTCTCTATTTCTTCTCAGGTTTCATTTCACTTGTTCTTTTCGGTTCAGTTTCACTTGACTTTTTTCTTCTCTTCAAATCATCTTCATCCTTTTTTTCTCTTCTTCTTTACCAAAAGCCAGTGTAGAGTTGTGTAATAATGGGAAAATGCAATGGCACACCAGTACACAACTAACATGTTTTAATATTTTTTTCCTATGTATTTTTTTACTTGGTTGCTTGCTCCTTTTGTGTAAAAAGGAAAGTATGTAGTACGAAGAAACGGCGGTGTACGGTGTTCAGTACTATTTTATTTTTTGATGGTATTTATTGGGCGTTCGGTTCTTCACATGAAGATATTTTTTTTGGGTCATGTCATCATGCCATGCATAGTATTGTATATCCTACAAGGAATACTATTAGTACTGTATACTTATTAAATTCCAGTGTGGAGTATCGAGGAGATATGTTTTATGGGTTTAATATTCACTTTTGTTTGTCCGTCGGTCGGTTAATCGCCGCGGTCGTCTGTTAAAAAATTTCTAAATGGTTGCTATAGAGATTCAAAATTATTGGAAAAAAACCTGTTCGATAAGTAATTCCGGAGGAAACAATATTTTTTTAGACTTTTTTTTACATCCGATCCGGCTTAATATTCCTTCTTATTATCCTTTTTTTATACATGTGTCTGTAGGTGATGGCGATTCACGCTGGTATTCTCTTGACTTAACTCTTGACGCAGCAGTCAACGTGCCAATATTGCCAAGCCAGTAGTAAAATTTCCATAAGCAATACATATTATTGCCATGATCATCATCGTCAGAGTCAAAACTGCTCTTAAGCTTGTTCGGCTATAATATGCAATCGTAATGGCACATAACGTTCGAACTAAGTTGGTACATAACAGGCAGTGTGTGTAAATAGTAGATATATTTCACGGCTCTTGTTTTCCTCACCGACTCACTCAACTCAAGTCACTCAGATAACATTACACAGTGAACTGAGCATACTAGAATATATTTCAGTTCAGGACACGACGGCGTTACGTACGTTGGCCATGTAATAATGATGGTGGCGGTGGTAAACACATCGTCGTGGTTTTTTTTGTACTATTCTTTTGAATGATGATCGTCGTCGTCGTCATAGTAGTCATAGTCATGATCGCTTGTTGTTGTAGTAGTTTGATAGTGGAGGAATAATGCACAAACATGTAGTTTTACTATGCCATCAACACTATCATCATCACAAAAAAAACCACACACACAGAGAGAGACAGACGTACATACAAAAAAAATAACCGAGAAAAAGAGAGAGAGAGAAAAAAACCGCATTTTTTTTCTTTTCGGTTTACTTATTTGAGGATAGGTTTTTTTTCTCTGGGGTTTTCTTTTCTTTTGGTGGTTTGGTTTCTTGAAGAAAGACAGACGTATAGAAATTCCAAAACATTTTATACCTATGTGAATGGTGGTGTGGTGTATGTGAATGAATGTGTGTTTTGTGTCTTTGTGGTTGGTATATAAAGGTAAATATTTAAGGATTTTTAGGGGAGATTTTCTCTTGGGTACGTTTAGTAGAAA
>JAQFZG010005628.1:0-10117 GCA_034695465.1 Entomobrya nicoleti
ACATAATATGGCGTCCAGCATATTAAAAAAGCTGCTGTAATCACAAACGCCATTTGAATCGATTTAACTTTAGCACGTTCAATCATATCAGTTCCGGTTCTTCGTAAACCATCTATAATTGTTACATTCAGATAACTTTTTAGGCTATTCAAAAAAGAAGGAGCAAATCACAAACCTGGACTTCCGAAAATTCCTTTAGACGCAATTCCCAGTTCCCTCAACTCTACAGAAATTGATCCGTAAAGCACAACAATGATTAGAAATGGTAGTGCGTACATCATCACCATCACAAAAATGTTGTACAAAAGCTCGTACTCAGGTCCCGGGAAAATGTTGTAGGTGACACATTGTGTGAACCAAGTGTGAACTGGGTGCGTTTCAACATGAAATATAACAACCTGAAAAACAATGTTTTTTTTCCTAAATCGAAATATGATAATCTACAAAATAAACATTTAAACTTGCCAGTTAATGTTTAGTTGATTTTAACTAAAATACTAAAAACTAAACAATAGCTTTGTCTTGCCATTTTAAACTCATTTTTGTAGATCTATGATAATTCTAAATCGCAAAGTTCGTACGTACTCTTTGAAGAATAATGGATTGATTTAACCTTAACTCAAATACTATTCAATATCAAGAGCTTTGGCAATAAGAATTTAACACAAATTGAAATGAATCCAAATAAAAGTGAACACTGAGGTAGTAACCTACGCCATTCACTGAAATGAGCTGAAGGAAAAGTCTAAGCATTAAATGTATAATTGTATTGGAAAAAATATTTACCTGGGGAATGCTACATAAACAAGAGAGAATCCAGGCAAAGAATACCATCCACTTGGCTCGTTTTGTAGAAGCCATCCCATGTAATGGGTAGCGAACAGCCAAGTACCTGAATTATTGTTTTAGAGAAATAAAAAAATAGCAAGATCAATATACACATTTATATAATATATCAAAGACTTTGATAACTGAAGAAAAATTTGACGTACTGAAAGGTAAAAAGCAAAACGATTTTAAATCTTGGAAGTTTTACGTTTTTAACCATCTCACCTGACACTAAGTTAGCATTCGTGAGAAAACTCTGAAGGAATTTTCTGTCGCCCGTTTGCTTCATAAAAAAATCCTTAAAGGAATGAGTAAGCACTCACAGTACAGAAGCATACATAATCCGTTCAAACAGAAAGTTGCCAGGAATGGTGTTCGTGATCATTTTAAACCGGAACCTTTTAACTGAAGTAAAATGTAATGGTGTTGAAACTTGTCTAAAAAAAAGCGTCAAACTTATGGCCATGAAGTCGTTTGAATACGTTTTCCAGTTAAGTTTTTCTCGAATCAGTTTTCAAATGTGTTTATCTTTTATGTTAAGATTTCGATGTTAAAATTTAAATTCCGGGATTTAAATTAAATACAAATTTGGAGAGTTTTGACTATTAAAAAATAGGAACTACTTGTTTTTTCCATAAGATGCTTGTATAAAAGCTTTTAAAAACAAATTTTTCAGTAATTCCTACGTACCGGTCGGTAGCCAGACAAACCAGCACAAATCCAGAAAGATATAGTCCAAATATACGAAAGAATGCCATGGTACGGCACATAAAATCACCAGCTTTCCATTCTACCGTTGCAGCCCAAACAATCTCTAGGGGCATCATGAAAAATGTCACCTGGAGGAAATCGATTAAATTCATGAAGTTGTACAATCTAACGTTTTTTACTGATAAAATTTGGTAATTTTAATAAACGTTACCATCAAATCAGCAATTGCGAGGTTTAAAAGCAACAAATCGATTCTTGACAGCAATACTCTGGTTCGTTTTTTCCTCAGGATTGCAGTGAAAACAGTGATGTTTCCTGCACATTGATAACAAAGGGAGCCTTAATTGTACGAATATTTTTTTCGAAATAGAATAAATTGATGGGTTCAATTTGAAAAAAAAAGAAGAATTTGATCCTAGTTTCTTTGTATTTTATTTTTAAGGACTTTTTTTAGTTCAGAAATTGGTAATAATTTAATGAAGTGTTGACAAGCTTACCTCCTGCAGATAGGACACATAATATTGTATACATCGAAATGGATATGATGTGGCCCGAATTGAACCGCATATCAATAGGAAGAATGAGGGATGATGAGTAATTGGAACTATTAGCAAAAACATCACTAATTCCTAATAAATTGCTTGTTGAAACATTTTCTGTCACCGTTAAATTTTGAGCTGTCGTTATATTTATTAAATAAACCAAAATTTGTTCCGTTGCTAAAGATTCATTTGTATTTTTAATATCAGTATAGTTTTCACTTTTATCAAACTGCTTCTCCATTTTGAACGTTACAAAATAGTAAATCACTTTTAATGTAGTAATCACAAAAACTGTTATTTTACAAACGATTTAAAATATAATATTTTCCAAGCGTTTTATTAACAACATACAATATCGTAATTTAAATTAAATTAAAAAACACTTATATTGCTTGCACACACGAGCAGTTTGGTATGAAAACGTACTTTCGTTGTATATTATATGATTTTTGATAGATGTAATGTACGGAGAAAGCGAGACCCTTCCTTGCTGAGATCTAGAGCTCAACTGAAAGCTGAATTCCTTTCTCTTGCCATTTTCCCCAATTTCGTTTCTCTCAGTGCTTGAAATATGTTGATATGAAATATTATAAGAGTTAACTATAGCAAGATCATTGTATTTTTCTTCAAAATCATCTTCAAAAATAGTTTATTAACTTAAATGCTCTTGAACTATTATTATTATGAATTAGCATAGATAAATTTTATATTAGCCTTTGATTTGTGAAACTGGTAAGGCTAAGCCCATTAGGTGAATTGAAAAGAGACTGACATTTTGATTTCCTTGCATTTATTTTTTGATTTGTAAAAGTTTATAAATCAGAAAATATTTTATTTTAAATTTGAGGAAATTTTCTTACTACAGTGGTTGTGTACATTAAATATTTTACACAAATATATAAATATTGTTCCACTGTACCGGTTAACCATGTAATAAACTTTGGGCTTTAGACTTAACTGAAATTGAATTCATTTTACATGTGGAATTTACTAGCACGGAATTTTTTTTCTTTCTTCTCTAATTTGTTAGGACATAAAAATTCGCTATGGTTCATGAACACAGTTAATCTAACATTTTTGTCGTATCTATTAATGCATTTTGTTTCCATTGAAAACACATAATTTTTCTTAAATGTTTTTGGGTTCACTAAAGTCATTTGTGTATAAATTAATAACGCCTTGTTTTCGAAAAAGAATTTAATGTTTGCATGAAAATGGCATAAATAACTTATAGAATTTAAGATAATATGGGTGAAGTATGACGTTAGCAATTCAGGTATAATTATTTTGCGTGGATTAGGCATACCATTTTATGCCAAGGAATAAAACAACGGTTTCTTTGAAATCAGAACCAGAATAAACTGTTTTAATATTGGTAAAAAACGGAATACTTTGTTCTCAATACAAAAACTCAAATTTACATATTGCACCATTCATACATAAAATATGTCAAAATGGGACCTGTTCAAAAAAAACATGATAAAGTACCGACACGACCAAATGCTCCGTATAAATTTCCGGATCTGTAATATCCTGTTATGTTAAGGAATTATGCCTCGACTTATTCAAATATAAGGATATAAATACTTGAATTTTAGAATTTTAGATTGTATTTTAAATTAATTTATTCGTGCATTGTAAAATGAACAAGCTTTACGTAGGTAGTATGGTCTTTTTAGTAGCATGTGAACATGATAAACAATGTGCATTATATTTGGTCTGGTTAACGACAGGATACAGTATTACAATTCGTTCGAAAAGTCATGGACGTATTTAAACATATGAAAATGTGATACTTGCTACTAATATTTTTTTTATTCTCATTAGGACAAATTCACGTTAACAAATTACATCACCGGATGGTCTCTCAAATTTAGTATTTTTTCTTATATACAAGAACAGAATGTAAATATTGAATGCGATACACATAATAACGTCCAATACGAATGTATTTGATTTCGACCATTTTTTCGTCGAAAGAGAAAACTGAAAAAAACTTCATCATTGTAACTTTTACTTCCGAGTATGGTGTATCGAGTTACATTCAAAAATATTACTTGATGTTCAACAATAATGTAGTGCGTTTTCCGTGTAGACAGAAGACTTTGAAAAAAGCTTCCAAACTGACATTAATCTTGACTCAGAAATAACCATATAATCATAATTCATGTAGAACATAATTCCTGCTATGCATTGAACACTATTTTAAGCTATCTAGCAAGTGAGCATTCTAATGTTTCAGTCGATCTAACTAGGGAACTAAAAAAAGTGTGTCTCGCAACTCAGCAAGTAAATAGTCAATTCTGGGTAATTTTTACTCCTAGATTACGATTCTGGAATCCTTTTGGTGTAAAACTAATAACATATTTACTACAAGCATTTGAATTTCTTCAAATGCGATCTTAACTTCGCTTCGGGGGCCATGTTGCTCATATACTTGTTTAATATGTGTCACAATTAACCATTGCAGAACAAATGATACGAAATGAACAGTTTCTGTTAAATAGGTTAACTAACAGAACGTTATGTTGCCCTTTAATTCAACCTGACCTTGTAATGTACAAAATTTAATATCGCCATAGTAAATGTGTTTGTAAGTTTTACATAAAAATGGTTCCAAAATCGTAATCTAAGAGTAAAAATGACCCAGTATTGACTATTTACTTGCTGAGTTGCGAGAGACACTTTTTTAGTTCCATTGTAAGACATTATCAGTACTTGGTTGAGTCTGGGAACAAAATTGTTTGCGATTACAACGGGCATTGCAATAATAAGACATGCCATATAGCAAAAAAAAAATTGCGGAGATGTTTTCAAAGAATTGTAAGTAGCATATATGGGGACCTACTAAAAAGCACCCCCAGACAAATCCGCACACGCGCACCCCCGCACACCCACTCCGTCACCTAAAAACCCTATACCGCACACCCGCACACCTTTCCTAACTTTTTTACTTTGAAATATATACATAATACAAATATAAAATACAACACATATAAAGACAAAAGATACTATTTTGAGTTTATTTGATATCGGAAAATTTTCCCTTTGAGCCTAAAACTGTAAATAAAGTAGACAAGTTAGACTTTTTTACTTGTGTAGCGTTTGCCGTTTTGTTTGGTGTATCGAGTTACATTGGGAAACATAATTGAAGGTTTTACAAAGACAGGATGCTGTTTTATTTGCCACATTCATCTTCAAAGAAATCCTTTAAACTGACATTAATCTTGTCTAAGAAATAACCATATAATCCTAATTCATATAAAACATAACTCTCATAGTATCCACTGAATACTATTTCGAGCTTTCTTGAAAGTGAACATACTGTAACAAACTGTCTAGATCACTCACTGTAGTTGATTAAGCCTGGAAAGAATTTTTTGGCGTTTCCCTTCAAATTACAAGAATAAAACATGCTACATATCAAAAGAATGTTTGAGGATGTTTTTCGAAGTACTGTATACATTATTTGTGCGCGTGTGTTCCATGAAATTTAATCCAACAAGTCATGTCAAGCCATGAAGAATACACGTAGATAAATCTGAATGATGGTAAACTATGGCATGTAATGACATGTAATCTAAATCTGATTTCGACATCTGTAATCCATGTAACCGTTAAATGACCGTTTTTCCACAACATTTGAGTTTAAGACCATGGTGTCTTGACAAAGTTTGATCACAAGACGTTTATCTATCGATTGGTGCGATAAAAAATCGCATATTTAAAATGCATGTAACCGTCACTTGACCGTTACTCCTGTACCGTTGAACCGATTTAGCTGAAAATGACTAGCGATTGACCCCTTGACATGAGGAGTCTGTGTGCCAAGTTTGAAGATAATCGGATGAAGGATGTCCAAGTAAGAGCGCACACGGACAGACGGACAAACAAACTAAAACCATAACTACGATAAATCGATATTTATCTACGTAATATTTAAATGTTTTTATTTTTTGGAAGACAACATGTAAAATCTAAAGGTATAGTCCTTAAGGCCATACTTTTGTGTACGTGTGGCGTAATTTACAAAAAGGAAATTTAATCTGTTGAAGTTATGACATGAGTTTAAATGCTTTAGAAAGAGAGATATGATACAAAAGCTACCTACCAAGATATAAATGATTGTCTTCTTACTTTGTCCAGACATGTCTGGATTGGTAAAAGTTTCCATGTACGGATGAGTTAAAAATGAAAGTTTTCAAAAACTTAAAAAACATTTTTTTTTTGGCAAAAAAGTTACTCAAATTGGTTTTTTAATGGTCTTCGTAAATTAGCAGTCATTTCTGATAAAACAACAATGTTCTAAGAAGTTCAACAAATATGTTTAAAAAAAGATTGGGAACCGACAGTAGTCTTTTTCTTAAATAATATGTATTTCTAGGAAACAACTCGGTTATTTGATATGGAGAAGTGTGCACGAGTATCTAAATCCTGTCCATTTTTAAGACTGGTTTTGCGAAATCTGAATCATTTTATTATAATGTTGTGAAAGGCATGAATGATTTGAATAGTAAGTACATTTCAAATCCTTTTCTGTTGAAATATCATGCACTTCAAAGATAGTATCCATCATATATTTTCATCAAAAGCCATGCAAACTTAAATGAAGTGCGTCTGCACTGCACATTTTTGCGGATTCGTGAGCGGAAAAAAATATACACAACAGTTATAAAAATTTGCATGCAGTTGCAAAAGTATAAGCTCTGTATGATATAATGACTTCTCTAAAACTACAACAAAACGAGAAAAAAGTTTTTCCCTGAATTGCAATTCTAATAAAATGAAATGAAAAAGTTCTAAATATGAAAATGAAACTGACGGTGGTTGTAACCATCATAACAAATTAAGTTTTCTTTCTATGAAATTAATTAGTCGTACTAGGGAAAAAAGTCTACACGAGAAACTGTAACAGTCATTTTTTCCTCTTGGCAAAGTAACTCGATTGCCTACCTCACTTACAAAATCTAAAGATTTGTGATAAAAGTGTTCTTGTATTAAATATATACGTTAATTTCGGTTGAATTCATTAGAAATATTTGGCTCTGATATGATATGATGTTTGATTGATTATGATTACACGAAACATTATTGCTCTCTATTCAATAATCAATTCCTGGCCAGTTTGACTCTAAGAATTAGTCTAGACACATTATTTGATATGTGTTCATAAGAAGGATTTATCGTAATAGAACTTTAGGTGGAATCACATTAATTCTACAAAAGCTTCTCCTACGAATAATCATTTGGTTTTCTTCGAACGTTGACGCATTATCTATTCGAGTTCATCAAACATGAAATTTATTGTATGTGTCATATCCATTTACATAACATCCGTAACCGATTACATTATAGAACATACCTGGTAATTGCACAGAAGTGTGTTCATTTTATTTCCAAAAAAAGTTATTATGTTTTTTATCTTATCATTCTATCGAGTTTAGGTTGGTAGGATATGCAATTTAACAGAGTATTTGTGAATTATTTCTTTGAAATGTTACCATTTTACATACACACGTGTATTCTGGCTAACAAACACCAAAATGGAATTTTGCACTTTTTTCGGAACCCTATGTGAAAACAGTCTTTGTTGAATGATACAAAGAAAGTAGTATATTTGTTCCTTTCACCAGTCGTATCAATAATACATTGAATAGAATATATGAATGTAAACATCCATGTGGAGGGACATGAGGCCGGAACAAATGTAATTTTTGAAGTACCAGGTATATGTGTTTCTAGTCAGTCCTAAGAATTAAGTTATCATGAATCTGGAACATCGGCGTATTTAGATTTTTACGTTTTATTATTTACGCAATTAGTCATATAACGGTCAAGCTAAACAGAATATTGTGATTAACTGAAGCATGCATGTTAAAAACAAGAAATCGGAATTACAATTTGTAAGTTAAGCGAATGAATATAAATAAACATTTAGAAATAAACTTCTCGAACGAAGTGTTATTCGAATCAGCATAGAAATTGTAACCAACTAATAAGTCGAAATTTTTTATTCCTATTTTGTCCTTCTAATTTATGTACATAACCGTATAATTTATCGTGAAAGAATAATGTTTTAAATCTGATTAAATTCAGAAGAAGAATTCCTATTTGTTATTAGATTTTCTATGCATAACAGATTTAAAAAACAACAGCTCATTAATCATAGTCTATATAACATTTATAAATTTAAATTCGCATTCGTCTTATCTGATGACCCACATGGTTATATTGAAAATATATTTGACTTGTCTTTGATGCATGGGTCCATTAAAGTTGTTGTTTAGAGGTTCAATGGTTGCATCAAAAATTAATGAATAGGGTATATAATGGAAGACAATGAGTGTTGAGTTAGATTTTAGAAATGTAGGTATCATTTGTGCTCGTGTGTTAGGTGCATAAAATTTGCTAAAAAATTAAATGAACATATTCTCAGAATCCAACATGTAAACAATTTTTGTTAATAGATCAACGCAACGCAACACTTTGTCTTCAATACAAAATTTATTTATAGATTGCATCAACCATGCATAAAATATGTACAACAACACGACAAACTACAAATAAATCCGCTGTAATAGCGATCATAACGACGTAACTGAAACGATGCGATACATGATAATGATTAAAATTGTCGTTGCTAATGTAAAATGCTTGTGAATGATATATCACATGACATATGTTTGAGATTGTAAACCTTGACCCCGATTTCTGACCCATCAAGGTCACTGTGACCCCAAGTGATACATGATTGGTCATCTCATCCAAAGCTTTCGATTGCGCTATTTCAAGAGAACTATATGAATCATCTGAAAAATTTCGGCTTTGGCCTTGGACCTAAGGAACTGAAAATACGGTTCGTGTCCTTTACCGGATCGACCCACATGCCATAGTTGAGCTAAATCGGTCAACGCGTTTTTGTGTTGTCGTACTTTCAGACAGACAGACAAACACGTTGAAGTCAATACTCTACCGAGCTTAGCTTGCAGCTCCGTAATAAATTTAGCCTATAAATTTTCGGATCCCTAAAATCCAGTTCTATTAAAAAACTATACATTGAGATATGAACATAACGTATGATTGGGTATTAAGAATTTTAGATGTAGCATGTTTGATTAATTTATTGATTAAATGGAAAAAAGTACAAGCTATACGTGGAAATGGCTTCCGTACCCTGCAAGCTTGATTTAAATTTCTTTGACCTGGTTAACAACAACAACAGGTTATTCCGATTCGTACGAAAAATCGCAGACGTATACCTATCGCTAGTAGAATTCAGTGCTTGTTTTGGGCACGCCGTTTTACAAGTATCAGGCTAACGTTTTAGACTTACGTTTGTTTAGTTGACTCCCGAAATTTTTCTCCTCGAGACATAACTGGAAATTGATAACCAATTTAGTTTAGAACTGCGACTGGATTTTTCTATTTTGTTAGAAGTTGTCGGTTTTTATGGTGTATCGAGTTACATTGGGAAATCGAATTAAAGATTCTTAGAACAGGTGGAGCTCTTTTCTTTTCTAAATTAAGACTTCCACGACCCTTACAAAATGTAACACACTTTCTGAACCATTCCTAGTACTTGGTTGAGTCAAGATACAAAATTGTTGGCATAACCTCTGAAATTGGAAAATCAGACATGAAATGTAACAAAAACGGTGTAGATTTTTTCCAAGAACTGTATCCATTATTTGCGCACGTGTATTCCATAAAATGCCATCAAAAAATAATATCATAAGTTTTTGGAAACGCAACATATTAAAATGTAGGGTAAATTTTTTAAGGCAATCTGCCCATATAAATACATGTGGTGTAATTCATAAAAATAAAATTTAATCCGTTCAACAGCAGTGCTGACATGAGTTTAGATGTTTAATAAGCACGAAATACCACAAATATGATCGAAATCGGGTTCCGAAATTCTAAGTGTTTGTATTCCAACTTTGTCTAAACACTATGCCATGAATGATGAAAGTCTCTATGAATGAATGAGTTTAAAAAGTGAAAGTTTTCAATGAACTTAAAAAACCCAAAATTTT
>JAQFZG010005629.1:0-10116 GCA_034695465.1 Entomobrya nicoleti
AGATTTTTCGTACGTCATGATCAACGACTTTTCCTGATGGACGAGGAATGATAAATTATTCTTTAAAAAAATAATTATATATATCTTTCTAAAATTAGTCAAGATTTGAGGGATTTTCAACGTCAAAGGATTTTCAAAATTACAAGATTTCGAAGTTAAGAGATTTTTTAAAGTTACAAGATTGACAGTAATGACAAAATTGTAAATTGTAGTCACCCCAACGGGAATACATTTCGTTGCTTGCTTGTAGCTAAGCTCAACGTACACGGGAGTATCATCTTTCTTTTTGCTTACTCGAAGCTCAGCTCAACACACACACAGCAGTATCTTTTGGCTTGCTTGAAGCTCAGCTCGACACACACAACGGAAGTTTCATTCTACTAGTTTGAAGCTCAGCTCAGCATACACACAACGGGAATTTAATCTTTTGCTAGCTTGAAATTTGAAGCTCCGATCAGCGGTTTCTCAAGTGTAGTTTTAAACATAATGAATTTCTTCAAATTGTCCTAGTTTTCATTACTACGTACAAGTTGAAAACTTTCAACTTTGATCATTGACCTAAAACGCTGAAAATCAATAGGGTTCTTGCCCTTGACCATAGTGATCTGCATGCCAAATTTGAGCGAAAGCGGTCTGCGCATTTTTGAGTTATCGTGCTTACAGACAGACGGACAAACGCGTTAAAGTCAATACTCTGCTGAGCTTGGGTTTCAGCTACGTAAAAAGCTTGTGACAACAAATTGAGTAAAAGATGGAAACCTGAAAGTAATAAAAAATGTAGTGGAGACTTTCGCTATTTGTCTAGCGAAAACTGGTTTTAGACGAGCTGGTTATATTGATAACAGACGAAATGGAGTCCTTTTTAAAAAGCGGTCTAGGTATACAAGTGGTTATTAGTAAACTTTTTGCGGGTTATGTAATGCTATAGCATCAATTAAAAAAGGTTTTAATCAAAGGCAAATCTTTTTTATTTATAAGTTTGGAGCTGTTTAAGAAGGTAATTATTTCTCACTCCTATTAATTAACTTTTCAGTCGAATGACATCAAGTAATGGAAACAGTGTGTTGTTTTACAAGTTTTATAATGAATTCCTTCAGCGTAGCGAATGGGTAGCACAGCCTTATATGAGGCAAAAAATGATAAGTCAATTGGATGATGCATTTGTGTGAATGAATCACAGCGTTATGCAAAAAAGAAATGCAATCATTTAAATGATATTTTCGCATGCATGATATAATAAAGGGTATAATTAACTTGTATTGGTGTGAGTGCATTTTTAAATACATGGACATAAAATATTCTAGACGAGTCTCTTATTTCTAATCTGAATGATCCCGCATTTAAAACCTGTTTTTTAATATTTACTTTAATTAGTTAATGTTAATTGATGCTTGTATTTATGCTACGTCTCAGTGTTGGAAACTTTGGGAAGCTGAACTTTTTCTCCATGCGAAAGGGAAGTTGTAAGTATTTTAGTATTGTTGCTTTAGAGAAACAGGTAACTTTTACTGTGAGAGAATAAATGTTAGATTGCGAATTAATTAATTATGTACAATTTTAACGTTGGCGGAGGCTACAACTTTTAAGTATACTTTCCAATGCGTTGGTGTAACCCAAAATTATATCATGCATGCATATTTTCAATTTTTGTGGTTTGAGGGACTGGGCGTCTTGAGTTAGAAATGCATGCTATAAAAATGTTTTGACCGTTAACTTGTATCTATTTTCAACTATTGAGTGCTATGAAATGATTTGCATCACTTTGTTTGTATATAATTTAGTAGCTAAATTAACTAAATGGTGGAGAACATTGCTATATTTTTGCGTGAGAGTTGATGGATTTTGTGGAAAAGTGTTGGTTATCCAAAGATTCAATGAATTCCCAAGTTTACCATATAAATCCAATTTCCCCAATTCAGCATTAAGTTCTTCACTCAAGTTTAAATCTTAATTAAACTTGACCAAAAATGCAAACAATTCTTCGCCACCATCAAAGCGTAAATAATGAGAGAAATTAACGCAAACTAAAAAAAATCAGCGAATTGATCACAATCAAAGTTCGAGATGCAACTGAACTCAGTGGTTCACACTGAAAATCATAATTTTATGTACTTAATTGCGACTTTATTTAAAAAATAGATCTATAAGATATAAAAGAGGTAATATTAATCTTCGAACAAACGCGTGTATTCATTATTCCTTCTTTGTTATAAAAATCCACATAAATTATTTTCTCAAATAGGTGTCGTGAGAACCACACTGAAAAAATCGTTTCCATATATTTTACGAGATATATTGTAAGTTATTTTTGGTTCGGGTTTCGTTTTAATTTTCTAGAAAACTGCTCATTTAGTCGTCTAAATGAGGAAACCCTACAAATAAAAATTATTAATATAAAGAGTAAACCAAAGCTAAGCTTGATAGTAAAAAAAACTGGTTGTATCTGACGATATATGACGGGTTTCGAGTATTTTTTATAATTAAATGTTAAAACCACACTGTAGGTTTATTAACACCAGTTCTGAAGGTCTATCCCTGTCGATAAACGACTTTTCTTTAAAACATAAACTAATGAATTTAAATCTTCTGATAAGTTCATCATTTACGTAACAAGTAAATATACATAACGTGGAACAAGAAAGGCACCAGGATAGCTATAAAAAATGTGTCGGTATAATAGAGTCGAAAAGGTCTTAGTGCATAACCATATTAGAATAATTTTATATGTAGAAATTTGTAAGTCGACCTGAATTGTCGAAATTTTAGTAACGAAATCGGTTTAGTAGAACTTTTTTTTAGAAGAAACCAATTTAGTCGACATTCATTTTGTAGAGTTTTACTAATCGAATTTTTTGGCAGTATTAATCCTACTTAAACCTAACTTTACTAAACACAAACCACCACTCCTATCAGCACTAAACCAAACCTAACTTAACTGAAAACAACCCAACACTCTCATCCGTACTAAGTATATTTGTTTCTGGTCGACTGAAAAAGTTCAACAGTATGCATGTTCGACTGCTAAAGGACGACTAAAAAAGTCAACAATGTAGCAGTCGATTATGTACAATTCGACAATTAAAAAAAGTTCCACTAACTAATTTCGTCTCCATATAATCGATTATGATGAAGGTATACTCAGAAGCAGCCGACTTTATTATTGCGTCTCATTCCCAAGGTCTATTCTTGTCGATAAACGAGTTTTGTTTAAAACATAACCTAATAAACAATTTTTTTCTAAAGTGCATCACACATAACGTGGAACAAGAAATGCATCAGGGTAGCTATAAAAAAATACCATACAAGGTTTATTTTTACTTTCTAAGGTGGAATATAATTAAAGTAGATTCACACACATAATTTATTTTACGTTTTTCCTCCTAGAAACTTTAATTTGACTGATCATATCTTATTAATGAGTGAACAATATTTGTGCCTAAAATTCCAGACGTTTGTGGGAACCTTGGAGTTTTATGTTAAACCCGATGTTAACAAACCGGGTTAGGATTTACTAGAAAAATCAACTCTGGAAAATGTATGAATCAGTTCGGATTTGTTATTCGGATAGGATTGGTGTGTGTAAAAATACAAATCTTTTAACAAAATAAAATGGAGTCAATTAACGAATTTGTTGAGGAGACAAAAGGAACTGCAGTTTTTGTATCGAGTTTATCCAAATATTTTAACGGGGTGCAAATCGTACAAAACTTGAATATGGATGTCAAGGAAGGTTCAATGTAAGTTTTACCATTTCTTTCGGCAATATTTAAATTGTTGATAAAATTTGAATTCTTTTTATAAAATTTGGTATAAAAAATATATTTAATTTGGTGATATTTTTTTGCGAAGATACTGTTTGTTAGGGGCTAGCGGATGTGGCAAAACGACAATTTTATCTTGCATTGTTGGACTTCAAAAATGGGAGTCTGGGGAACTGCTCGTGTTTGGGAACACTCCTGGTTCGAAATCGAGTGGAATACATGGTCGGATGGTGGGCTACATGCCACAGGTACGTTTTCTTTCACTTTTTAGTATGAGTAGTATGAAATTACGGAGTACCTTTGGTTTGTCCATGGTTCTCCATGGCAGAATTATTCATTTTTTACAATAATTAATGATTCACATTTACAAACTAAAGTTAAAATAGTTTTTTTTTCAAAAGTAATTTATACAATTCTAATTGTGTACTTATTATTTTTAAAACAACTTATTGTGGTATTTGCATAACGTGCACATGCCACAAAATACGTTGAAACTATATCGAGTGCTCGTAAAGATTTGTTTTTTTGTTCACATAATTTTGAGCAACCGCCGCATCCCACTATTCATTCCAGTAGTTTACTAGCTAGTATTTAAGCCTTTAGGTCAATTTACCTCAGAGGGTCAGAAGTCGGCGTCAAAATTTGCAACTTAAAACATATGACATTTGGCATATCATTCGAAAGCATTTTTCATTTTTAACATCAACAACCCAAACTAGCGTCGTAATATGTCGCATTGTTTGAGCTACGTCGTTAGGATCGCTCTTAGCACAGCACAGCATGTTTATTAGTTCTGAAACATTTATTCCAGAACACTTGGAAAAGCTGCAAGCTTGCATTTATTGAATTCTCATCCGCTTTGACCTGAAAAACCAGTTCGCCAATTTAAATGCTCAAAAAGACATTAAAAATTGTTTATTGCTAATGCTCTCTTAAGTGTTGGTTAAGTTTCTTATCTTTTCCAGTAAGCAAGGTTGACTTTGTTTCTCTTATTTCCCACGCCTCTGCCTGCTTGAATCCACTCTTGGACGTCATCATTATTCTTTTTCCATAGCAACCGCCGTCCTCCGATAACGTTTCTTTCTCTTTCATACTCAAACAGCATTTCACTTTATCATTGTCGAAGCATAATATATTTTTTTAATAAATGAAAAAATTAATCTTTTTTCGTATGGAAAATACACAGGATATTGCACTTTATGAAGATCTTACAATTGTGGAAATGATGGAATACTATGGCAAAATATTTAACATGTCGAAAAAAGAGTTGAATGAGAAGCAAGACGATCTTATTCAATTACTAAATTTGACAATCAAAAAATCAGATTTAATTCGAAACTTGAGGTTTGATTTTTTATATGTATAAAAAATGTTGGCTTTCAAAATCTGTAAGAAAATTTTATGCATTTTTATTTTTCCTTTTTTCCAGTGGTGGGCAAAAACGACGCGCATCGTTGGCATTGGCACTTATACACTCGCCCAAGCTTTTAGTACTGGACGAGCCAGTAAGTTATACAAAAAATTATCCAAAATTTTCACAATTTTTTGTTCAACAATTTAAATTAAGAACTTGCTTAAATTTTTTTTCAGACTGTTGGTCTTGATCCAGTTTTACGAGAGATGTAATGATTAAAGCATAATATTAATATGATTATATTCAAATAAATATATTTTTTCAACAATTTTGGTTTTTTGTTGAAATTTCCAGTATTTGGAACTATTTGTTAGATCTCACAATTCATAATGGTAGCACTGTGATTGTTACTACGCACTACATGGACGAAGCTCGTTTTTCAAACATGGTAAAAAAATATTTTTATGAATTTTTTTTCCAAGTATTTAAAATATATTATGTGTATTTGGACCTAAGATAGGTATAATGAGAAACGGTACAATCATTGAGCAAGATACAAGATCAAAACTGGCTGCAAAATACAATAGTGTAGATTTGGAATATATTGCGCTAGAAATTTGTCGAAGGGATGAGCAAACTCGTAAAAATTATGGTGAACTGGGCAATTATTCACCAGCTGAAAATCACAATTTGGAAACAATTTATAACCAAAATGATAATAAATCAAGCCAACAACCTAAGACCCTGTCCAATTTTCCCAGAAATGAAAAAACACCAAACGCTTTTGAACTTTGTCAATATTTCAAAAAGACGTTTGCTCTAACTTGGGTTATATTTTTGACACTTTTTAGATATCCAGGGTAATATTTGATTTAACTTTAAATCCATGTTACAACTATTCACTTTTATGTTTTGGTTAAGTTTTAATTTAAAAAACTAAAAACGCTTAAGATTTTTAGCGACAGTCCTTTTGACTCCGGCTGGAACGGGAACTCTTTCATTACTTGTCATAGGATCAAAACCATTGGATCTTCCATTAGGTGTTGTAAATTATGAGGTGCTTAATTGGCCCATAGAATGCCATTTCTCCCAAATATCCCAAAATATTACTACTAACTCATCTGATTCCAATTATGATTTTCTACAAATATTAAATATCACCTCGCCAAACTCTCTAAGTTGCAAATTCATAAATGAAATAAGGAAGGACGTTATAGTTAAATTGGTATGATTTTATTTAGACAAAAAAAATTAATTAATTTTTTTTAACTAATTTAAAAATATATTATTTGTTTTTACTTATTATTTTATAGATACAATTTAACAGTGAAGCTGATGCAAGGAAACATGTTAAAAGAGGAAATCTTCGGGGTTACGTAACCTTCTCTTCAAATTTTTCTCTTCACTTTGTTGATCTTTTGATTTCTAGACGATATTCTCTAAATGATACATTGGATGGTTCAAGAATTCATGTACACCTGGATTACTCAGGTATTTTTTAAAAATAAGTGTTTTAAATATATTTTAATATTAATTTAATTTTTATTCATTTTAACAAAAATGCACAGAATATGTTGCACGATATTTCATAACAAAGGCAATGCTAAAATCGTTTGAAACTTTTATGAGAATTGTTGCTCGAGCATATGGCGTGCCTCAAAATGAGACTAATATCCCATTAAACGTAATCCAGATTTTAAAATTCAATAAAAAATATAAATATTTTATGTTTAGAAATAAAGTAGTTTTTAAAAATTTACAGTTTGGAACACCAATTTACGGAGACAACGTTGACAATTTTACATCTTATGTGATCCCAGGAGTTCAAATAGTGTAAACACTTATGTAAATATAAATTATATTTAACGAAAGCATTTAAATCACTTGATAAATATTTATTTTTCTAGTACGATGTTTGTTATTGATGGGTTAATCGCAGGCCTGATTTTGCTTGAAGGTAAAAAAATAGTTTTCAATCTTTCAAAATGTGTTTATTTATTTTAACTTTTAAATTTATTATACTTAATATTTAATTTTTTAACTTTAATGTTTAGTTTTTAATTTTTTTATTTTTCAACTTTTAAAGTAGAATAACAATTGAATATTTATTAGTTTTGAAAGTTTAAAGTATATTTTTAATCTGTAAAATTTTATTTTTTTTAGATTTTTTTTTATTACCTTGAAATTTTACAAAACAACTTTAGATTAATCAATTAAATTAACTTTAATTTTCTAACTTTTAAATTTAAATTTTTTGTATTTTTAACTCTTTAATTCTAGTTTTTAAACTTTTTAATTATAATTTTTAAACTTCTTAATTTTTTATTTTTTTATTTGTTTTTAACCTTTTTTTATTTTTTATTTTTATTTCTAAAAAATTAATCCTTCGATTTCTTTAAAATTAGGTATTTTGTAAAACATTTTGAGTTAATCAAAAATTAATTTTAAAAACTTTAGATCGTCAAAAAGGAACACTAAATCGAGCCACCGCAGCCGGACAATCTTTTTACAATGTCATCTTAGCTCATATCCTTGTCCAAATGGCCATATCATTAATTCAGCTAGCCATGTGGAGTATAGTAATATATTTCCTGTTTCAAGTTCCCATTCGTAGTCCAATCTATCTCTACATCTTTCTCTCAGTTCTTCCCACACTTTGTGGAGTTTCCTTTGGAATCCTACTAGGAATACGTTTGAACAATCAAACGGATATTATACTAATTGGACTTTTTATAAGTAATGTGATGATCCTTTGTGGTGGAACGTTTTGGCCACCGGAAACCATGACACATTTTTGGCAACAGGTGTCCAAATTTGTTCCAACCAATTTGCCAACAAGGGCATTAAGGTCCGCTGCTTTGAAGGGGAGTGGAATGGAAGATCCAATGGTTTGGTTGGGTGCTCTGTCTGCAACTTCTTGGATAGCTGTTTTTCTCACCCTAAGCATTATATTTTACAAGTTAAAATTTAATTCAAGTTGAATCAAACTTTGGCAAAAAAACTAATTAAAATATTTAGCACTAAATACTTCGTTTTTATAAATATTTCCAAATTACTAAATCTTAAATTAAACATTTTTACAATCCATGTAGTACTTTTTAAATACAAACCTATTATAAAATAAATGCTGTAAAATTTACAAGGGAAGTGGAACAATTTTTTAAATGCAAACCGTATGTTAATTAATTTCATAGCTGCTCAAATCTTCATGGATTACTTAGCCAAACCAATATTTGAACCGAGCCATAGATGATCTCACCCAAAAAACCAAAACGCTTGTTCTCGAATGATCACCATTCCCTAAGAATTTGTCACTCAATCAAATAAAGTATTGTGATTATAGACAATGAACAAAATCTTCATCTTTTGAATACTCCGATTCACAACTGTCTCGTTTCCTTTTTTAAAAATATTAATAGGTTTTTAGTTCGTTTGCAGTGTGGATTCCATTTGATTTTTTTTAGAATAAATTGATTTTGTTTTTTAGTCAAAGTGAACGCCTTGGAGTAATGGATTAATGCTAATTTTTTCACTAGTCCTTTGAAACAAATTATAATTGTACCTGTTTGTGTGCTGTTGGGCCCTTTGGATGTTTTAGGATATTAACATGTCGACAGTGGCCATTTTTTAAACGCCTTCTTTTCTTACTGTTAGAAATGTTGACAAGGAAACATGATCCAAATAGGATGGAAACTTCAATATGGATTTATTTTTACAATGGGTGGAAGATATTGCAGTGGAAATTTGTAGACGGGAAAGACGGAGGATGCCGCAGAAATTGTCGTGGATCGCCGAGCCACTCAGCTAAAATTGCTAATATGGAGACACTGAAAAAAATCATTTTGACACACAAAATAGATCGTTAAAAAAGAAATTTGACCACTTCGCTCAATTAAAGAAAACATATGATAAACAAGCCAAAAAAAATTACATTGAATTCATTTACCGGAATTTTTAAAAATCCGACGTTTGTTTCCCTACACTTTCTCGTTTCTTGGCTATCTAGCGTGCTAAACATGTTTCAAAGATATGCATATATTTAGTTTACTCAAGAAGGGAGAGTTTGGGTTCAAATTCCTTCCATTTTTCCCGAAAAATTTCCGTCGCAGTTCTTCAAAGCCAACTTTTAAGTCAGAATTGAGCTTTACTTGACAAAATCTTCGGAACGAATTCGTCGGTCGTCTTTGTTCAGGTAAAACACCATGTCGAATCCAAGATCCAAGGCACGCCTGATATAAAATTTAAACAATAACTATTCATTTTCAAAAAAGCAACTTTTTTCCACCAAAAAAGTGTTAAACTTACTTTAAATTCAAGGTGAAGCCATAATAATGGAGGATCAGCAGCGTATTTACGCTACCATGGTAGCACAAATACGCTACCATGGTAGCACAAATACGCTACCATGGTAGCTCAAAAACGCTAACGTGGTAGCGTATTTGTGCTACCGTAAATAAATCGATTATCACAATCTGGTAGCGCAAATACGCTACAAGAAAACTTCAAAAACGGGTTTTTGCCTATTTCTGATTCGTAAAAGAGCAAATTAGTTCATTTTTTCCTAGATGATAGAGCAAAAATGCTGGTTATTATGATGTAATTTTTGTTCAGAATCAAACAAAAACTCTGTTCAAAATTTAATTTTAAAGTTTTCAAACTTGTTAATTATGTAGACAAGTTAGCCCACGGTAGAATTTTTTTTACGTAAATTAGCAAAAAGTTATCAACTTCAAGTATCTGGTCTCAAAACCTCATCATTTTGAAAACCAAAGCAGAGAAAATTGAAAAACCTGTAAAATAACGATAAAAACGTGGTTTTTTAATTTAATCTACTTTGGTTTTCAAAATGATGAGGTTTTGAGACCAGCTAGTTAAAGTTGATTACTTTTTGCTAATTTACGTGAAAAAATAAAAAATTTCTACTGTGGGCTAACTTGTCTACATAATTAACAAGTTTGAAAATTTTAAAATTAAATTTTGAACAGAGTTTTTGTTTGATTC
>JAQFZG010005630.1:0-10116 GCA_034695465.1 Entomobrya nicoleti
TATGAGCAAATGACTTCGCTTTTGAAAATTGGTTTTCACACTTGATTAACTGGGAGGTGATCCCGTGAAATAGTCTGTCGTTTTTAAATCTGGCATAAATGTTTTTTAACTCCCAATAAAAGTTAGATTGTTCTGATGATTTGATGTGTCCACCTAATTCAACTGAAATTGAACTAAGTTGAACTACTTTTCTTTGCAGACCAATATTCGTTCTAGAACTGCTTGTGCAGACTCCACAATTCTCAATTTGTAGAAAATGTGTTATATTATTAGATGTGTAAACCATATTTCCGGACACTCGTTTAGTGTAGCCTACCAGAAATATGTTGGTTGTAAGAAGTGGTGTGGATTTGTATTTGTCTTTTGAAATATAAGAACTTATCCAATAATAAAATTGCCGCAGCTCATAATTCATTGATCTCCTCAATTCCTTAGTTAGACCATTCTTTAATTCAAAAGGTTTAAATGATTTGTTCAAAATTAAAATATGTACAACTGGAAGCGTAGACGGTTCCATAAACCAAAAATATTTTGCATGAGTAGAAACTTTGAAATGAAAAACGTAGGGATACACAAAAAATAGGTCACTATAACTTCTATCAGGATAAATCTGCACATGAACTAAACCTGTCCACGGTTTAAGGTTGGACGCAAAGTCGAAAAAGTTAAGCGCGGGTTTGGCTTTTTGATGCTTTAAAAAGGATGGCAACGGTTCTGACATGCTGAGGAATTTTGATGTAATATTTTTGAAATCTTTAATGTTATTTATGTTTCTGACAACAAGTGGATATTTTGGAGGTAATATATCGATTCCCAAGTAGTTGTCAAGTAAAATAAAAAACCTTCTTGTAGCAAAAATATCTAAAGATGAATTTAAGTTAGAAATTATTGGGCTGTACGATGCTTTTATAATGTGACCCATACTAAGGAAAACTGTAAGTATGTTTAACAAACACGAAATCATTTTGTACCGATAAAGTTTTATAAACTTCAGAAACGTAAAGAAAGCTTCAACTAATCCTAAACCGTAGATTTATTCTCACAGCTATGTTTGCGCTTCTCGCAGGTTATTGATTATAGTCCATGCTTATGTCCAAAAGCCATTAAAAACATAAATCATTAAAAAAACAATTTGATGAGCTGGTCAACAATTAATTCGGTATTCTCTAATAATTATATTTTGTATTTAAAATTGTAATATCTCATTTGTGTGAGTGTATATAACTATTTGACAAACAGTGAGCATGCCAATTTGAAAGCTTGATAAGGTCTTATACATGTTAAAATGTGTTTAGTGATATAAGAGAGTTAGTTGTTTCCCCACTGTCTTTTCACAGATACACGAAGCTATCCTTAAGTAACTGTTACGTTGGCGAAGTCAATAAACCAAGGTATTCTTAGTGCTTGTTAGTACGTCAGTATTAAAACTCGTTATTTTTGGATAATACTCTGAAACTCCTTTTAAAATGGGGGTTTATGGAAATGTAGTAGCAAACAACATGAAATAAAAGATGCAATTCGATAAAATAATGGTGATGATATCTGCTCCTAAGAGTAATAAATTCCTACGTTGATCGTTTGTAATATTTTATTTTTGTCAGAACATATTGACTACAAAATTATTAATATATTTTTAATCAACAAATTTACTATATAAACTTGTTGCTCATGAGTACAAATGTTTATTAATTTGTTTAAAATGTTTGCCGCATTTTTCTCTTTTGTTCAACGACAGCTACGATACATTAATTTTACTTTTATAATGGCCAACATTAAATTTGATATTAAATCAGATAAAGGTTTCGTAACCATTTTACAAGCTTTGCAAATTTCTAAAATACTATATTCGACTATTTTTAAAACTATCATACGCGGATTCAATTACAAACAAAACCACTGACGCTATTTCCCCATACAGTAGCATAAAAAAACAGCAGCACAATATTTCCACTTATCGCTGGTGTCTCAACATCCAAATTCGCCTCTTTCAGTAGATACCTTTGGTTACTTGTTATAAACTTTGGAATCCAGTCCCAAATACCTGAGTGTTTTAAGCCGTCCAGTCTACTTAAAACTATAGGCTTTACCCAACCAGCAAGAAAAGCTGAAATGCTTATATTCGAGTTTTGTTCATTTCCGACATACACATTGGGTGTTCCATTCCTTTGCAGATCGTTTCCAATTTTATTGGCTAAATCCTCCGGCACAACTAATGCAGCTTGTTTACATTCAGAGATGAATTTTACTAAATGAATATGCTCAATATCCCAAATCTCCACTCTAAGACTCTCTAATGACTCTTCCGATAATTGATTCCCTACAGATGTAGGATCAATATAGGGATAAAATGTTGTCACATGTAGTTTCTCTAAATCCATACTTTCCACTCGTAGACATCGAATAGTTTTGAAAACGTGAAGATTCTCTGTCCACGATCCCCACCACAGCTTACAAACTGGAGATTTGTTACCTCTTTGGGGAGAGTTAGTAATGGATAGGCAACTAACTTTGAATTATCACCGACAAAATTATTTTTATGGCAAGATAAACATCCCAGTGATGTCCGTGTTCAAATTTTTTCATACCATTTATGCACTTGTGAGAGTTATAATAATGACTGCTATAGTTTCCCATTGCTATACGAAGCAAACTTGCCAAAGCATGAAACAAGTTTTCATGTAAGGTTTGGAAAGGTAATTTTGCTAACGAGTTAAATTTTCCTTGGCCGCCAAAACAGTTGTGTAACTGTTTGGCTATTCCGTAAAGTATTCGGTCAGAACTCTGAGAACTCTTTAGTGGCTCAAATTCCCTAAGTGTTGGTCTCAACAAATGTCTTGTCAATGCCAAGAATTTCTACAGCAATTGAGTTAAGATCAGTTAGGTAACGTTTCATTGCCAGTTTGTAAGAAATCGAGGATTCACAATTGCCACAGTTTTCGATTCGTACTACAGATTTGATTTCATGATTATTTGAAAGCATATTTCTTCCTGATGGCTCGATGTAAGCAACTAAAAATTGTGTGAGAAGTTGGTCTGATTTACCGTATTCGACATCTTGAATTATACTTGTGATCCAACGAGATAGGTAAATTAATTCACCATCTCGTTTAATACGAAACTGTTTTTTGGCATGCTTGGGTTCTTGTAAAAGCAATATATTAATGATTGTTACTTTAGACGGTTGTATAAATTTAGAGTTGTAGGTTTGATTTGCAACATTGTAGTAAAACACTGGTGGAATTGAACGGTGGAAGTAGTAATATTCACGTTTGTTGGGATACAGGTGTATATAAAGTTGACAGTTCCATGGTCTTATATTGCTACTTAACGTAAAAAAAATCTATTTGTGGGTTTGGCTTTTGCGTAAGATAATTACTTTTTTGACTGCATGCGTCATTCGAATAGAATTTAGATGGTTGATTTTGTGTGCAATTCGGTTTTGGAACGTATCTGATAAGACTAGAATATTGTAGTGGTAAAATAGTAAGTCCTAAAAGGTTATCAAGAAAAATAAAACAATTTAATTCACCAAATTTATTGGTTATCGTATTTAGATTGGTTACAAGAAAAGTATTAAATTCTTTGTGAAGGAATACTTTGACAGAAAGACATGTAAGTATTCTGCCTAGCAGAAACAAAATGCCTTTAATTCTCGTTTTTTTTCATATTGTGGTATTTGTACTATTATATTTGTGAGTTGAAATTTTCTTACGAAGTATATCCTTCATTCATTCATTCATTCATTCCAAACAACGTCCCGTTCTGGGTCATTATGTTGTTTGATCCTGTTTGCTAATCTACTGATAAATCTGCTTCAAATTCAAAGATACTATTTCCAGAAAGTTATAATTTTTTTAAACTCAAATAAGTATTGTCGAAAGTATTGCGTTTGGATTCCCTTTATAAAAGGTTTGATGAGTAAACTGTTCCAGTAACTTTACTTATGACGTGGCTGAGCTACTGACTTTTTCTGTAAAATATGACAAACCATAAAGGAATACCTGGTAATTCATTAAGTAATTACTTTTTTCATAACACTTATATAACCATTATATGATGTCTTAAAATGATAAATTAAAATTATATATATTGCAACGCAATAGTTCTTACAAATCAACATTTCATCGCCGATTTTAGTAATATGACGACATTTACATGCATTGAATATTCCATGGTATGGAATCAAATTCTATCGCGCAGTTTACACATTTGAACCTACTATTGCATTCGATTGTTAGATGGATTTATTAATGACAAGAACGAATTTAGTAGTGATCCACGCAAAAGCAAAGTTTGGACTCGTTTGAAAAAATGCATGTTTCAAGAGTTCACAGAAATTAGGGAAATATTGCCAGATGCTAAATGTGATTCAAAATTATTCCCGTTGGACCTGGAACTATTGTTATAAACTTTCGTTTATGAAACATGTGCAATTGTTTTTATGAAACAAACTATGATAACATGTCAAATCATAGCGTTGTAGTATTTTGCTAAACGACTGCAAGAAATAGTTTAGTATAATGTTAGGATCAGATTATGTGAACACTCGACATTATGCATATTTAGGTGCTTGTGTAACATTTTTTATGTTTTGGGTACTTTGAGTTATGTGAAATCCCGCCCTGCTTCCAGCGTGGCGGGTGGTCAGAGAAAAAGACAATATTCTTGGATTATATGAATCCATTAATCAAATTAGATCAGAGAATCTAATTAAAGCCATATAATGATGAGCGTATAATGGCATATCATTTGACAAATATACAAATGAGCAGTTTCTAAGTGATCCTCCGCTTAATAATCTTCTGAAACGGGAAACTATAATTGAAATGATCATTTTACATAACTGGTGGATGGTAGATGTATGATTATTTGTTTGCAGATTTCAAACAAAAGTTGTCAACTGACAATTCATGAGGTAGGGATGCACCCTTATTATTAGTGTAGCATGGGCATAACATTTGTTAAATAGCGTTTAGGTCTAATGTTTTCCTTATACGTTTTAAAAAAGCCCTTAAATGGAGAAATAGACACAAGTTTAGTGTATCGGTCATAGACTTGAGCAATGTTTCGAAGTTCTAATGAACTATAATTGTCGGGAAATACATATTGTAAAGTGCATAGTTACTAGAGAACAAAGAAATGGACTTGTATGAACATGTTTTGGCTAATAGGGATCCCACCAAAATTGTCGTCACGGATAGAATACTCGAAAATCAAACCCAAACCAAACCAAAGGCCAACTGTCATACATCAAAATGAAATGCCAAAGTAAAGAATGTTAACACTTAAAGTAGCTGTGATTTCAATAAATAGTTTCTTTATTAAAACTTGTTGAATATATTAGGTTTGTACAAAACTATTATTGTATTTGGTTTCAACGAACTTAAAATAAAATTAATCATGATTTATTTATTTTATAAATGATTTTCCAAATTTGAATTCCTACGATTATCAGCAATTACCAATTGTTTTACATATTTAAATTGATAATTTTTGCATTAATATGGCTAAATATTTAAAAAGCCATTTGCACACTAGGCAAGTTTTAGAAACAATATATAAAACTATTTGTATGATAATCCCACGCACTTCGATTACAAACAAACCCATTGACGCTATTTCCCCATACAGTAACATAAAAAACAATAACACAATATTTCCACTCATCGCGGGTTTCTCAACACCTATATTCGCCTCCTTTAGAAGATACTTTTGACGGCTTCTTATAAACTTTGGAATCCAGTTCCAAATACCTGAATGTTTCAATTGGTCTAATCTATTTAAAACGATAGGTTTTACCCAACCAGTAACGAAAACTGAAATACTTACATTTGAGTACTGTTCATTTCCAACATATACATTGGGTGTTCCATTTCTTTGTAGATCTTTTCCAAGTTTATTAGCCAAGTCCTCCGGTACAACTAATGCAGCTCGTTTACATTTGGAGATGAATTCAACTAAATAAGTATGCTCGATGTCCCAAATAACCTCTCGAAGGCTTTCTATTGACTGCTCCGATAATTGCTTTCCGACAGATTTAGTACTAACATAAGGGTAAACTGTTGTGACAAGTAATTTCGCTAAATCAGGGAGTAATCTTGTGTAGTGTATTATATTTTTAAGTATACTTGTATTTGATACATTATGCAAAGAAGCCCTTTCCCATTCAAAAATCTCCGACGTCACACTCAACATATGTATATATTTTGAATTAAATGATAAAAAATGAGGTGTTACTTCAGTGAGGTTGGGTATTTTGCCTTGTGTTAGAAAACAAAGTGCTCTATCGTCAAAGTATATGAACGAAGATCTCCCATAAATAGTAAAATTATTTTCTACCAGTTCTTCAAACCTTTCGTAAGGAATAGGCTTTCGCAGTGTCATCATGTTGTACATGTTATCACTCTTGTACCCATTACTCAGAACAATACCAACTAACAAAAAGCCTCCAACAGCATATCTCAAACTCTGTGTTGTGTCTACATTGCTGGAGAATGGATCTCCCTGTTCGAGTATAACTTTCAATGTACCAAAAACGTTTTCAGAAATCGAGACAAATAAGTTGGTTTTCTTTTGTGTAGAACCTTTCTTTGAAATCCTTGCAATTATCCATGCTAACGAAATGCTGGACACTAGTATTCCAATCCATACTTTCCACTCGTATACATCGAATAGCTCGGAAAACGTGAAGATTCTCTGTCCACGGTCCCCACCGCAACTTACAAACTGGAGATTTGCTACCTCTTCCGGGAGAGTTAGTATTGGATACGCAACTAACTTTGAATTCTCGCCGACAAAAATCATTTTTGTGGCAAGATAAACATCCCAATGATGTCCATGTTCAAATTTTTTCATACCATTTACGCACTTGTGAGAGTTGTAATAATGACTGCTATAGTTTCCCATTGCTACTTGCAGCAAACTTGCCAAAGCAGCAAACAAATTTTCATGTATGGTGTGGAAAGGTAGTTTTGCCAACGAATTAAGTCTTCCTTTGTTGCCGAAACAGTTATGTAACTGTTTGGCTATTCCGTTAAGTATTCTGTCAGAACTTTGGGAACTTTGTAGTGGCTCGAATTCCCAAAGAGTGTTGGTCTCAGGGAATGTTTTGTCAATTCCAAGAATTTCTAAAGCAATTGAGTTAAAGTCAGTTAGGTATCGTTTCATTGCTGGCATGTAGAATATCCGGGATTTACAATTGCCGCAGTTTTCGATTCGTACTACAGATTTGATTTCATGATAATTTGAAAATGTTTTTCTTCCCAGTTGCTCTGTGTAAGCAACTAAAAATAGTTGTGTGAGAAGCTGGTCTGTTCCACCATATTGGACATCTTGAGTTGTACTTGTGATCCAACGAGACAGGTAAAGTAATTCAGAATCTCGTTCAACACGGAAACGTTTTTTGGTATGCTGACGTTCCTGAGTTTGTTCGGGCTTTTCAAAAACCAATATATTTACGCTGGGTACCTTAGACGGTTGCATAAACTTAGAATTGTGGAAATGCTTCGCAACATTGTAGTAAAATACTCGAGGAATCGAACGGAAAAAGTAGTCATATTCAAGTTGGTCTGGGTACATGTGTACATAAACTTTACAGTTCCATGGTCTTATATTGCCACTTAATATGAAAAAGTCAATTTGTGGGTTTGGTTTTTGTTTAATAAAATTACTTTTTTGACTGCATGCATCGTTCAAATAGAATTTAGATAGTTGATTTCGTGTGCAATTCATTTTTTGAACATTTCTGGTAAAACTTGGATAATGTTGTGGTAAAATGTTAATTCCAAGCAAGTTATCAAGAAAAATAAAACAATTTAGTTTACCAAATGTATTGGTAATCGTATTTAGATTAAATACAATTAAAATATTGGATTCTTTGTTGGAAAATACTTCGACAGAGATACATGTAAGTATTCTGGCTAACAGAATCAAAATGCGTTTTGGTTTCATTTTTTCTATTCCTGAATTTTTACAGGGATATTTTTTTAAAGGAAGTGTGTTCTGCTGGTAATATCCTGTTGAAAAATAGATAGTATTTCTAGACAGTTTTTAAATTTTAATAACTGCTTTCAATCCCAAAGGAAGTAGAATCGTATGTTTTGTGCTTTGGCTTCTCTATAAAAACTTTTCATTAGTAAACTCTTACAGTACGTAGACAGGCTACTAGAAAGTTATTCTGTAATTTACGTCAAACTACAAATGAGTACCTGGTATTTCATTAAGTGATTAATTTTTCATTATAGTGACATAACTATTTTATGATGACGTGCAATGGCTAAAAATGTAATGAAAAAATTCTTGCGACCCAATATGATGTCATTTATTTTATCAATGTGTGCCTTCACAATATATATTAGTTTCTTAAGGAATATTGCTAACGAATATTTTTATCTACATATTTGACTCCTTGCGTTAATAAGGCCGTGGTATATTTCAAGTTATCAAACTGAAATATTTGCAAGCAGTGAACGGATTTGAACCTACTACTGCTTTTCCTTGTTAGATGGAGTTATTCATAACAATCACGAATTTGGGCTTAATCGATGCAAAATCAGAGCTTGAACAAACATAGAAATGTTGATCAGCTTTAATAGTTCATAGGAACCAGGGAAATATTGCCAGATGTTGAATGTGATTCAAAATTATTCCCGTTTCACCTGAGACTGTAGAAGCTTTTGTTTTTGGAACACGTGTAAGTTTTTTAAACAAAAAACATAATATGTTAAATCTTGTCTTTGTTGTATATTACTAAACGATTGCAAGCTATAGTATAGTATAATGTTAGGATCAGATAATGTGAACACGCGACATCATGCATGATGAGGTGCTTGTGTAATAGTTTTTTTGTGTTTTGGGTACTTTAGATTATGTGAAATGTCGTCCAGGTTCCATCTTGGCTAGTGTTCAGAGTAAAAGACAAGATTCCTGTATTATATGAACGCATTAATAAAATTAGAGCATGGAATATTAGTAAAACCATCTGATCATGAGTGTATATTCCCGTATCATTTGACAAATATGCGTGTGAGTAATTTCTAAAGCATCATACGCTTTATAATCTGAAGAAACCTGTATAGGCTAATCGTGCTTGCGCCAAAGATGTCAGTGATAAAATACTCAAGAATTATGATTAAACGGCAAGGCCAGTTATCACGCATCAAAATGAAATGACAATCAAAACTATATAAAAAATGTAAAAATTTATCAATATTTGCAGTAGCTTTAATTTCAATATATATTTTCATAAACACAATTTTTGTCAATACATTACTCTTGTGCAAATGTACCATTGTATCTTGTATCAAAGAATTTACAATGTAATTTAATATCTCTTAATTACTCGTTAAATATTTTGCAAAATTTTATTCCTACGTTTAATTCAATTCTACGGCAATTACCAATTGTTTGACACACTTAAGTTGATATTTTTGGGTTTAACATAGCGAACTGTTTAAAAAACCATTTGCACACTTGACAAATTTTGGAAACAACATATACAACTATTTGCAACATCATCCGACGCACTTCAATTAAAAACCAACCCATTGACGCCATTTCCCCATACAGCAGCATAAAAAACAACAGCACAATATTTCCGCTCATCGCTGGTGTTTCGACATCCAAATTTGCCTCCTTCAGCAGATACCTTTGGTTGCTTCGTATAAACTTAGGAATCCAATTCCAAATACCCGACTGTGTTAAACGGTCCATTCTTTTTAAAACGATAGGCTTTATCCAACCAGCAATAAACACTGAAATACTTATATTTGAGTATTGTTCCTTTCCAACATACACATTAGTTGTGCCATTTCTTTGTAAATCTTTTCCAATTTTATTGGCCAAGTCCTCCGGTACAACTAATGCAGCTCTTTTACATCCGGAGATGAATTCAACTAAGCGAGTATGCTCTACTCCCCAAATCATCTCTCTCAGCTCCTCTACTGCTTCTCCTGGCAGTGATGGGCGTTTGTAAGTAGAACGTACATACGGATAAAACGTTGCCGCGAGCAACTTATCTAAACCGGAGTACAATTTTGTCTTATTCATTATAAGTTTAAGTATACTTGTATTCGTTTCGTTAAATGACGATGCCCTATCCCATTCAAATATTTCTGA
>JAQFZG010005631.1:0-10115 GCA_034695465.1 Entomobrya nicoleti
ATTTTTGTGAGTGTGTTTGAAGCTGTGTAACTGGCAACGTTCACACAGTAGAACCATAATGGACTATGGACTCAACTTTGCAGTAATGAAATATGAAACATGATATTTTGCAATGAATGTATTTCAGAATATATGTTTAAACCTGTTATATATGATATATTGTACAGTAGTGTTATTTTGCAAAAGTTTATTTCTGTCTCGTTTGCTCGTTTGATTCGCATGCTAGATTTTGCGGTGAAAGCTGAGAAACGTGTATGAAAGGAACAAGCACGCAAGCAAACAAACGAAACCAAATAAAAAATCAAAGGACAGCGATATTGCTGAACTACTTGATAACAATGTCACCATGTAGGTTTGAAAATATTTCAAAGAAATCAACATTATAGGCTTCGTATTTATTTACACATGATTTGTCATTGAAGCTTGCTATCCTGTTATGTGATTTTTTGTGTATATTTAAAGGATTCATCTTTTTAGTTTAATCAAAAAAGGAACAAAATTAATTGAACAGGATGAAGTCAACTAAAAATAATATTTTTAGACAAAATGTTTGATGTGCTAAAAGAAAGAAAGTAGTGAAAAAATCAAGCCATTTTTGCATTGAAATTTTACATGCTTCCAATTCCTTCCTTCAGATTTACATGCATGACATAAACTTGCTAGTAGCAGTAGAAACCCCAAACTTTCTCGTTAAGTGTAATGGACAGACGACGTGTGGGAAACATGGAATATGAAATGCACTGGAAATTAGTTTCCGACAAGTTTGTTTGCACACACTCCTTCCCTTCAGAAAATGCATGAAGTAATATTTACGAGCTGCGCGTCAACAGTCAAATCATAAAGTATGCATACATATATGATATTAGTATCTTGACAGCGTGTGTATCGGAAACTGGGTATAGTTGGTATGCATGTATGATTAAATAAAAACACGTATATAATCTATATCCTTATGATTGCTCAAAATGTACATTTATTCATAGGCACGCATCACATCGCCCACACACATTATCATTATGCATCTATTCGTCAAGCATTAAGAAAACTTTACTGTGTGCTATTACTGTTTTGACAAGAAGAAATGGCTTTAAAAGTTGTGCTAGCTATACAATGGCATCTGATACTCACCTATTCTTCACAATTTTCATTATTGTAAGGCTACTAATAACTAATATGACAGTGTATTCACTTTCTCAGCAAAGTTTAATTTTTTATTGACTGCTTTAAAGAGACAGCAGGGAAAGTATACAACATCAGTCATAAATAGTTTCAAAAAGTTTTCGCCGTGTGATAATTCTCCCTGTCGTGCCTAAATTGTCTGTTGCTTTTCTAAACATTTATTCCTTTCGGATTTTCTCTATTCGGAAATGCATACCAGTTTACTTGATTGAGTGACGGTTGAACAAAAACTGTTAAACAAAATGGATTTGCTGAAATAAATAATGTTTTGTTACTTTGTATGTAAATAAATTCTAACGAGCAGCTCATTACTGTCTCTGTATAAAATCTAAATATAGACTAAAAATTTGTATTTAGTTAGCTGTATCGTTGTCATATTTGAGCTCATGAGCATAGGGGTGCTCTTTTATGGTAATTTGAGAAACTAAAGAGAAATTGACAAAATAAAAGTAGTTTTACAAATGAAATTTGTATTTCACTTGTTGTCGCCACAAAATCAACAGAATGTAACGGCTTAATGACGACAAAGAAACAACCTTTCCATGTTTTATGCACATGAAGACAATCGAATCGAAACATTCATGAAATGTTAAATTAAATGTAAACAAACGTATGTTCCTTATACGTATTATGTAGACGTGATTAAGGTGTTATAGTAGTGGTTCTGTGAACGGAGCGTTTGTTAGTTGGCTTTTATGATAAAAAATGCATTGGCGTATGTACTTTTTTGAAATGTTAACTGTGAGCTATATACATATAAGTATAGAATATATATTGGTTCCGAACAAAGCCCACAATAATAACAAACCTACAAACAGTATAAAAAAGTACCAGCATATTGTTTTATTGTTCACAAAAGAATCGATATAACTGAGCTCTGACTAGTTTAAAATGCACAAGTAGGAAGCCATTGTTAACCAAAGATAAGCTCGTACACTCAACTTGTTCAACTCAACGATCTTGCTACTTGGTCCGAAACTTTGTAAATTTATACTATAATGCAAATACAGTTACTAAATGAAATTATGTTGCACCTTTTAATTTGAAAATTTAATGAAATTGGACCTGGGTCAGGTAAGGTCAACTATTTTACAACAACAAAGGTCAACAAAGAGAACGAACATATAGACAGACATTTACTCTGTTACGGACTAAAATCATGGAATGTCGCTGGCTGAAATTTATGAGAAAATAGACTAGTTTTCCTGAAGACTTGCTTGTCAAAGAACACTTTTGCGAATTAAAAATTCATCACATCAATGTCATCTCCAAATGTCTGGAGCTTTCTCTCCACAGCTTTCCTCAAAAATTGTGTCATGTAGTACAATCCTATGTCTGCAGTGAAAGTAAAAGAAGTTCCATAAAAACCGAATGACAAATGTGCGAGTCGAGTCTCACTTTTTTCCAGGCCTACTTTTCGTGTTTAAAATTTTCAACCTTTGTGTCCTGTACAATCTTAAGTGAAATATATATCACAAAGATAAAAAGCCTTTTTTGTTTGCAAAGGGAAAGAGTACATAACAACCTGTTTGACTAACCTACTTTCGAGAAAATGAAGTGCAAAGTACTCGTGCTTCTTGATAACTATGCTGATATGCAAATGAAAAGAGATATGGTGATACTGATAATTCGTAGAATTGTATAAGGTCGTTCTAATGAATAAGTATTAATGTTGGCATGTCTTTATTAAAAGTGTTACGTATTTAATTTGGTGTAACGCGCAGTAAATTCCCACACTTGGGTACTGGCTGACAAATACAAGGTCTTTTAATAAAAAAGTTCGAAAGAAGACCTTGTGTGTAGTTTCCTTTGTGGCTAGCAAGAGGTTGGTTGATAGTACCGCTACAACAGTAGAAAATCATTTTATTTTTAGTTTCATACATTATTTATTTCTATATGACCAGGGTACAAAAACAGAAAACTATTATATATACCATGTAAACATACTTGTTTTTTGCTACTATTTAAGTTTGATTTTTAAACTGCTAGCGGATGAAGTAGTTTAGAATATTAAATAAAAGTTTCACAATTCCTTGGACCACTTTGAAATGAAGTAAATTTATTATGCCTGCGTATAACCACAGACACATACAAGAAATAAGTCAGTATGTATGGTAATTGTAGCTGGCATCTCCTGTCGTAGATCATTTAAAATTTGCAAAGCACTGAATATCATACGTAAGACACACTAAACATGCATGGAGAAAGGAGGATGTCAACAAGCCTAGCATTAAATTCATCTCATTTTCCATTACGTGTGGTTTTTATCTTTCCTTTGCAGACATAATTTTTTTACATGCGGGTATGGCTGTGTAATATACAGTGTACATTATACAGTGCTCAGTTAGGGTATTTTCCATAATCACTCAAACGTAAGATTACTCATGAACCGACCTCATATACGGATTTGTATGTATTCGCTATTCCGCTTTTTCCAAGAAGGTAAATATTTGCAGGCAGCTTGAGGTTCCCTTTTTTGCCTTTAAAATGGTATTTTGTTGAATCCTGATGCTTTAGGTACACAAAAGTACATCATGCATTAACGTGAACATCCCGTTTAAAATGCATGTCTATTTTACAAAACATTGTGTACCTCTAGTTATCTGCTGCATGTGTATACAAGTTTTAATTGAAAATGTCGTTCTTGGCCTTAACCACTTGAGACAAGGATCATCACTCATTTTTATATAAAGACCGCAGCATTATTGAGTAAGTATACAAAAAATCAAGAAGTTGACATAATTTGCTCGCGCATGTACTTCATAATGCATGAGTCACCTTGGATTTCGTTTTAACATGTAACATAACACAAGCACAAACAATCCAATCCAACCCTTCCGCATTCAATCTTATCTGTGTCAAACCACAATCACTCAACATTCGAGATAAGTACACTTTAAATATATTATGTTTACCATACACATGATATATAATGATGCTACCAGCTACCGCACTCACTCATCTCAACTAATAACAAATGAATGTATCTATGCGCCACTTCTATCATGCTTTTTAAAAACTCAGGAGCCCGAAATATGTCGCAGGAGTACTTGCTATTCGCAGGCTTCTCGAGTAAACAATATACAATTGCAATCTGCAATATGATTATGCCTCCGAGAATTAAAATTCCTCAAGTTCTCGTAAGATTTCGAGTCTAGCTTTTGTTCTATTTTCATGATTTTTTCTCTCATTTTACTTTCTGTTTCTGCTACGCTTACACTCCTCTTTTTTATGTAAATTATCGTTTCTTGGTATTGAAGAAGAACCCTGTAAAACAACAAAGGGAAAAGACTAGATTACAGTCACTCACTCATTCACTTTCTCGTAGAGAGAAGGTAAGCCTCTTTCTTTTTCTCAATTCTTTCAAACAAAAAGGAATTATTTCATATAACGAACTACATTCTTACATAAATAAAATCTTCTGCTACTCTAGCTGGAACTCGAGCGTAACTATACTTGAATACTTGATTTTCAAAATCTGGTTGTGACTATATAAGTTTCTAACTAGCATGCACAAAATAGCACATCCTGTTATACATCGTCGTATCGATTCAGGCTCATTTCCTTCTTTCCTCATCACATCTCAAACCTGCTGGTTTCTAACGTGTAGAGTATATGCAATAAGCTTTAAGATTTTTTTACCATGCATCTGTTTCATTTCAAGAAACTAAGTTTCATTTGCGAATTTTAATATTAACTTCAAAGGAGATGTCGATATCTTAGGGCAAGGGAAACAATACCTATTTTATTTCCTGTATTAAGTACGATATATGCTATTGATTAATTTTTATTGTATGCAACGACACGTCATGCATCAGGTTACTCTCTTTGTACTTCTAACATGAGTTCCGAACATACAATCTTTAAATTATTCAATCATTTAAAGTTTATGAATAATATTCTTAAAAAGAAACGTTATGGTACGGTACGAACAGGTAATCAAAAGCTAGTCATCATTCAACTCGACGAGCACTCATCGAAACCTTGTTCCATAAGATGATTGTTCCCTTCCTTTAATATACATATTAGTTGAAGTTAACGATGCGGAGAAAGTGAAAGGAAGGGTTTCAAGGTTCGTCTCCCCCTTCCGTTCCTCAACCAACCAAAAACAACTACATACATAATTCTTACATATTACCTATAACTCCTCGTAAAAATCACTATGAAATAGATCGTGCCTTTGCATTAGATTTCCTTGGAAAAGTAAAAGCTATTAAACAAGGCAAAAACGAGGAAAAGTTATTTCTCACGAGTAGTGCTTGAAATTCAGTTCTATTCTTTTCTGCGTTTACGGAATTGCATTTACGATCTACATTCTATATCAATAGACAAATGTATAAATGTGCGATTTTACTAGAGAGCTTCACAGTTGTACAAGACCGAGGATTGAGAAATATGTGTAGGGTCGAAGAATTATTGAAGAAAATGTGTTAAATTGACTTTTGTTTGAGGTTAAAAATTTTATGGGTGCTCTTTTTTGTACGTACCGAGAAAAGGGGTACACATAGTACCACAGTTCCGCATCAATTACATGTAATTTAATTACTTTTCAATTAATTACAATTAAATTACAGAGAGAGAAAAGTAATTGAGAAAAGTAATTAATTAAATCCACGATTTTGTGTCAGTAATTACAATTGTAATTGTAATTAGACCTTTTTTTGTGGCGAAGTAATTAACTATCGATGTAATTTAATTACATGTTTAATTACTTTTCATCAAAAATGTCAGGTTCGTTGTCATAAAATGTGATAAAACAGTGCCATTTGTTAAAATACTTGCAATTTCACTCGAAAATTCTCAACTCCCAAGACTAAACACCGTATTTGTGAGCAATATAGCAAAATAAAATGTACCAGCCACTGTTTTACATGATCTACAACTTACAATTACCATGAATTTTCATCAAACAGCATAAAAGTTGCGTTGAAAAACAAGTAATTTAATTACTTTGTCAAAGTAATTAATTGGTAATTACAATTGTAATTGTAATTGAACCACCAAAATTTTAAAGTAATTTAATTTGTAATTAATTCATTTCGTCAGCAGTAATTTGCAATTGTAATTGTAATTAGGGAAAAAATCAGTTGCGGAACTGTGCATAGTACAAATGGAAAAGAAAATGCGCCAACAAAATTAAGAATGAATTGGGAAATGTTCTTGTTCACATCTATAAGAATGCACTTAAATGTATTTGCGGTTACCCAAACTAAGTTTTGCTAAAAGCTGGACAAGTTTCCGTTCTTCTCACACAGTTTCTTCCGACAGGCAGAACACGTGTGTAGTAATAGAATTGTAGAAGCTGGGTCTCGTATTGAAGACAAAGTTATACACTATAATATAATATGTATATAATACTATACGATATATTTAGAACTATATATTGTATTGTATATCTGTCTTATGTTACATTGCCCATTTTGCTTTATACTTTTCTGGTTCACAGAAATTTTCTGCCTTTACTTTGCTTGTGTGTGATTTAAAAAAGAGTAATGAGGTACGTGGAGCTTTAGCACTTGTAGAGCTCTCAGAATTAAGATTTATTGTTTTTACCCTGCCATATGGCTTAAGTCTCTGCTGTGTTAGTATTTTAAGCTTAAAGCGCTAAAATCACAGCAGTGTAGCCGTTACTAGTGATCCACAACATAAGGGTTTTATAGTTTTTAGTAATAGCACTGCCGTACTAGCTACAATAAGGTTATTCGTGTTCGTACTAATATTACGTACATGGTCAGAGATCTAGTTTAGTTCCGAAGGAAAAGTTCACAACTAAGAAATTAATATTGCATAATATCTGTATACCCTGTATAGTATGTACTATGTACACTAAAACATATGTAGGGGATCTTGATAATTTTTGTAATAACCATTTTTTAGATAAAAAGTGCTTTCATAAATATGAATTACACAATATGAACATCCTCTTGGCACCACTACCAGTGACAAAGTTACTTGACACCCCCAATTTAAGTAGTAATCATGCAGCATGTAATTTAGTTTTGTCTATTGTATTACAAGCTTTCTACAAATAGAAACGAGTCTGTAAGACGAATTGAGAAAATATTTGATATGATGTTAACAAACAGCATTCCCTCCCACACTATTTTCGTTTGCGTGGGCGAGCTCTTGACTGCCTTCTGATAACAAAAGATATAGCAATTATTTCAGGAATCCCATAAATGTAATTCTACACGCCTAAACAATTTCTGTGTATTCCTATTCCTTTTTTATCTCATTGCATTCCTAACCCAGTTTTATAACTTTCGAAATGCAATAAAACAGCAGGTACAAAAAGAAAACTATTTTGGTAATAGTTTTTCTTCCAAAAATGCTTTTACTTGATATTAAAGTTGCCAATCTACTTATACTTCTGTTGAAGTAGATATTGTGTTATTTTTGGTAGCCTTTTAATGTGTTACAATAATACGCACATTTTTTTACCCTTTATAAATAAACGTAATCCGGATAAAATGCCAAAAACACGTATACATACCCACATATATAGGAGACACACCTCGTAGGCAAAATCAATGCCTTCAATTTATAAACGTTTTAAAAATTTGCCTTTGTCATTTTACATGCGTTATGACATAGTTTCGTGTTGTTTTTCTTTGCATATCATCACATATACTTACATGTATAAATATACGTGTGTTATGTTATATAGTATAGGATCAAACTCTATTCGCAACAGTAAAACATTTTTTGCATTAGTGATTCGATCACACAAAGAGAAGACGAAAATGGAATAAGTAAAAATGGCTGCAGGGGACTAAAACTTTCATTTTGTTAAGTTGTCCCCATTCGCTTGATCCTTTCAAGCCAGCGCCATCAAACCGTTTTGGTTGACGACAACGGAAACGAGCGAGTGAACAAGAACAAGCAAAGAGAATTTTCATATTCATATAATATATAAGACTATTGTAGGTAGACTCCAAGATAATGCCAAATATATTATGTAACGTGCATTCACATAACAAGAATGGTAATGTGATATGTCTGGATGATAAAATACGTATGCTTGCGTATCAACACCATTTTTAGCTTTGTGCTAACTACAGGAAGATGCTTTCTCGATACGACAATCATTTTATAGAGAAGTACAGAAAAATGGCACCAGATACACCAATGTTCATAGGCTATTCAAATTGTTTTTAGGTATATATTTCTAATGTCTACGGTAAGCTAAACCCGAAAGTAATCTCCCCATCTATTTATAAACCTGTTGTTTATCACTTTTATAAGCTTTTTATGTTTTTTGTAATAAGTACTTTTTACTGGAAGATGAAAATGTGCCCAATAGAAATTCATTACATTATTATTTTCAGCTCACAGTATTCCATCATTATGTAATTTGGTGAATGGACTTGAAAAGTATTTTTATATAGTAAACAGTTTTGCTGTATTCATGAAAAAATAGTCAGTATGCCTAAACGTGGTACATGAATAATCAAATACAGTCAACAGTCAACACATAGTACATGCATATAATCCTTAAATGAAACTACTGCAAAGCAAAATTCGTCAAACAAAACTAAATAAACTCGGCATTGTCTTCCAAAAGTAGAGTGACCTACATATGACATAAGTACACAAGCAATACGGAAACTTGAGTTACATCAGTAGTTCATATTATATACATGAATACTACATCACTACACCTTTTTAACGATTGAAGTGGATATTATTCATTTAATTTTAAACAATGTAAAAAAATCTAACTTGATCTTTTGATTCTGATATTCCGAATTCTGAACCTGTCATTAAAATTAGGTTCTTTGCGCAGTATTTCACGATTATTTGCCTCAATTTACACCGGGTACTGAGTTTTGGTTTAAATTTTTAAATTTGAGCGACTTTTGTTTCACCCGGGGACGTTTACTCAATGGCCTAGATTGGATCTCATTAACAGAAAATATTTCAAAACGTTAGTTTTAAAGTTATAAGTAAAAGGACGAACGGACTAAAAGAAGGAAGGGATTCAGACAAACAGAGCGTTCACATAAAGAACTTGGAAGTGTATTTAACAAAAGACAACTTACATCATTTACAAATTTGTTTCCCATGTGAAGTCGCGCATAAAAGCGATTACAACTGTTATTTGCTATAATTTATTTATATACGTCTACTGCATCTAAAACAACAATGCAAACAGACAAATGACATAAAAAGAGTATATCTAATATGTACACAGGTGTAAAAATAAAATAGCTTACATCTACTTTATATAAAGTTTATGGCAATTGATTTTGCGCAATATATATTTCAAAGCTCACTCAATCTCAATCAGTTACTTTAGAACACTTGATCTCGTCCTTTCACATGTACGTAGTATGTACGTATGCATATCAATGCATTGATGAATGTACTATGCCATGAGTTTAGAGTGTGAGTGCTAGAACAAATAATCCAAATGAATGACATAGTAGTTTTATTTTATTTCTCGTTTGCATCAATAAAAAAGTGCTGACATCGTTTATTCACTTTACTACCGAAATAAGTGTGCATACCTTTGGTGTGCAATGTTCTGTTTTCTGCTCAATCCTATTCTATAAAGCTTGCAACGGAGTGATATCACATTGGGGTCATCCATACAATACATTGTAGTGAGTGGGGAATTTTCATGCAGTAAACTCTATGTAAGACTGCAATGCATTAAAGGTGACTGTATGAGTGCACTTATTATTTTTTAAAGAAAAGTCCATATTACATACACCAATAGTGAATGACCCCTTATCATATCACTGTGCTTACTTACATCATCATCATCACACAAAAGCTGAAAGGAATTACTTAGCTTGCAAAACAAATACCGAAGAGGAGTGAACTCATACAAATTTTCAAGTGTAAGGTTGGGCAACTTGAGAAAATGCTATAAAAGGCTGGGGTGACTTGGGAAAATGCTATAAAAGGCTGGGGGCAACTTGGGAAAATGC
>JAQFZG010005632.1:0-10114 GCA_034695465.1 Entomobrya nicoleti
CGGAGATACGAGCCAACGCGTGTTGTCATTGTTGCAACTTTGGTTGCCCCTTGCCCCAAAACGGGTGGGGTCAGGGGTAAAATATCAATAGCCATGGATCTGCACACATCAGAAAATTAACTAAACAGCTACTTGCACATCCTCGTAAAGTGTGTTAAAACACTACTACAAAATTAATCATTTGCATCAACATTCAACAAATGTACACAATTTCATTCAACAAACTAAGCTCCCACACGCGTACACCATCACTCTCTTCGTCATTTTCAACATCAACCTCTCCCACATAACTTTTACACCAATCCACCCAAACTTTCACCAACCCAATAAAAAAAACCTCCCCCCAAAACTCACCATCCAAAGTATTCTGCAACTCCAAAACCTGAGCTATCCTACTCGCCTTCTCCTCCTGCTCATCCTGACTAAGATCCTGGTCCAACCCTACAAAAAAAACCAAAACGTATTAACAACCCGATCAAAACACACCCCACAAACTTAACCCCCAAAAAAACTCACCAGCACTCGACAAACTATCATTAGTAAAAGTAGAAGGAAACGAGTCAAAACTCCTCGTCAACCCCGCAACATGATGCCCTGACCCATGCCCATGATGATCATAAACCCCTGCACCACCCCCACCCCCCGCAGCTGACGAAGACGAGATTATCGATGATGAATGGGATATCGTGTTTGTGAGGTCGTCTTCTGGGATCACCGCTGTAAAAACAAGTTAATTTTAAACATTGTCAAGTCCATTGACACTAGTACAAAACCCACCCCTTTAACTCACCCTGTGGATCATCATCCGCCAACGGAATATTATTGATATCCTCCTCATCATCATCGATATTATGATGGGGTGATGTTGAAGACGACATGATCTGTTAATTTTAATTTTATTTTTACTAACGAAATAGTTTCACACAGACGTATCGATTTTCACTCTCTCTGTTACAAGAGAAAATCTCTGACACCAAATAAAAAAATCCGCTGTTTCATGTAACATAGCGTAGAGGTGCTCAGTTTGGGTGTGTGTTTTTGTTGCAGCGAGAGTGTGTAGTGTTGCTATACACCACCATAAAAATCGCTATATGCTAGTTACGCATGGTTACCAAAAACATGAAAGTCTGTTTTGAACAAAGGAGTGTGAGAAAGCTTTGGAGATTTAAAATTTAAATTGGAGTATAAACGTGATTTTTTGGGATTAACTCTTGAGTTTATCCAACATAACTCTTAAAATTTATAGAGTTAATGTGCTTAACTCTGGATTTTACAAAAGTTATTACGCTAAACTCACGAGTTATCACATGAGTTAATATGATACCTACCCCAACAAAATTACAGACGAAAATGGCAAATAAATTAACAAAAAAGAAACAATTTTTTAAGGAAAAACGATTTATTTCAAATTTTACAAAAAATTTCCCATTCACAACAAAACTTTCACCCCACCCCCATCACGACACTCCCCCACCCATCTTCCCAATCAACTCGACAAGCTGCCCCCTCATGTTCCTATCCTCCTCCAGTTGCCTTGCCAACATCCCAATCTTATCGTTAAGCAGATTCACGTCCTCACGCAGATTAGTGACCAACTGGGGTAAGGACCTGCGTAACATACAAAACAATGAGTTACAAATATTCTACAAATCATAACAAATATAACGTCTCAATTTACCTGATCCCACCCCCATCCCCAACAACAGAACTAACCCCCCTCATAACCCCTCCACCACCAACACCCCCCACCCCACTACCCACACTCTTGTTAATAATCAGGTTACGATTGAGGTGTACAGGGATCGCACTCGCACGGTTATCTACGATTAATTAATAAACACGATTAATAACAAACACGTTAGTAATTTAGTAACTGATCCCAGACCCCCTACCACCCCCACCACCACTAAACCCCCCTCCACCCCCACTCTCATTAATATCAACCCCACTACAACACCAAGAATACTTTTTCTTCTTCTGCTGCAACGTCTGCTTCCCCCCAACATGAGCTTCAGAACTCACACTACGTTGCATAGCAACACCTGTACTCTTACCCCCCACTTTACCCGGTTTCTTGAGCAACGTGTTCGGCTTTGAGGTCTCTGGGATATCACACAAGTTACTTGACAATTTCAAAAACATACGATCAAACGATAATGATAAAAACGTGGAGATGAGCGTTCTTTAATCAAATCAACATGATAACCATGCCAACCATAAAGAACCCCCACCCCCACTCAAATTCCACTTACTCGCCCCACAAAACCCATCAACAATCCCAAGAACACAAAGATCCTCCTCATTCGACACCCCACTCCCTAACCCACCCCCACCAATCCCCCCACTAAAACTCCCAGACCCCTTCCCCTTAAACCCCCCACCAAACCCACTAGAACTCGAACTGGACCTCACACTCCCCCTCACAAACCCCCCTTTAAACTCTGCAAGAAAAGGATTGTAAGGCGCCGAAGGCCTCAGCCTCGTAATATTCCAAGCCTGCACAGGAGGACTCAACGCTCCAATAACGTTTGCATTCTCACTCGATCCATTAGTTGCCATGGGTACAGGAGTTGTCTGATTTACCGGTTGCAGCTGCGTGGTTACATGCTATGCGGTAAATAAAGAAAAAAAATAATAATAAAAAAGGTTCTTTCGTTTTCAATAAATTTATTCATCTTCCACCAAATTTTTTGACAAGAAATTTCCGAGTATTTTGAGAACACAGAATCCGGCTACTCCTCCCCCACCCCTAAATTCAACCACCAACAAGCATACAACTCATTAATAAAAGTCCCCCTCCCCCCAACCTCCCTAACATCCAAACAAGCTTCACTACAATACATCTCCCCATCCCCACTCCCCCCTCTCTCCCCCAACCCACTATCAACACTATCGTTACTCCCAAAATCAAAAGCATCCTGCCTCACCAAAACGCGTCTCCCCCCACTCCCCCTCCCCCCTCTCACATCATCCCCCCCACAAACAACACTAAAATCCCTCGGCAAAGAAACACACTCCCTAAACCCTTCCCCCTCCCCTACACTACTCTCCCCACCCCCTATCAAACTCAAACTCCTCGTCACAAACTCATCCTCCTCCCTCTTGACCCTCATCACCCCACCATCCCCTCCCCCACCCCCAACAACATGAATATTACTCAAACAAGCATGTTTCCTAAAGCACCCGTACCCACAAGCCTTCCTCCTCACAACAACATCCGCCTCGTTGACCTCCTCCCCACTCCCCCTATTCAACCCCCTCCTCCCCCACTCGCGTATAAACTCGACACTCTTGCTCACCACCAACCCGAGCTCGTGCAACACCCGAAAGTGCTCAACTAACCGGACAAACGGTATATCATACCCACCCACCTGATTACTATGAATCCCCGAACTGTAACATCTCGTTGCTCGTAGCAACTCGTTCAAATGACTCAACCACTTGTTCCTTATCTGCGGCGTTGGACATTGGACTAGTATCGGGTGGAGCGTGGGTCCTGAAAAAATCCACACAAATTTGCTCATTAAATTTGCACTAAAACAATGTATCATATTCCATAAATCCACATATCAACTCACCCGACACCTCAAACCCATTCACCAAACTCTCATCCCCATCGCAACAAGACACTGTCACCCCACTCACATAAACCCTCCCTTTATACGTCAACGTGTTACTCACGTTATCATACGAAAGAATTAAAATGGTATTTGGAAACAACACAAAGTATCTCGGCTGCTTATCCCTCCCAACAAACAGTAAATTCATGAGTATAATCTCCCCTAGCAACGTCACATCCGGCCCTTCAAAATCCTTAATCGCCCCTGGCGTCAACACCTCCAACTCCATTTCCTTCTGTTTTCTCAGCGATGTCAGGGATTTCTACAAAAATAACTCTAGATTTAAATTTGATCCTTAACCCAATCTGACAATCAATCTTACTAAACTCACCTCCAAATTCCTATAGTAACTAACCCCCCTCTGCAAATCCCCCCTATCAACATGATACTCTTCCACATACCGCTCCAACTCACTCAACGTATTCCCATACCTCTCAATCCTCCTAAACGGCGCACTCAAACAAGTGATAATCCTCAACACCCCACTCTGATCTCCAAACGCCCCACTCAACTTTTCCTGATTCCTCTCCACAAACTGCACAAATTTCGGATGGTTACTACAGTAACTCGTATGAACTTTCGTCACCTCACTCCCCCCATCAATAAAAACCTTGCCAACCCTCAAATTCCCATTCATCCCCTGCAAAGGACCCAGCACATGAACACGATGACCAGTTATCAACGCACTATATCTAGCTTGCAACGCTCCAACAACGGGATCCCCATGGCAACCTACTAGTCCTCCAAGGTTCTTGAGAACTTTGTCGTAAAATTCCTCCATTTCTCGGACGTATGCCACCTCCGACTCAATCAGCTCGTTGACGATAACACTCTTGTACTGACTTGAGCACTGGTTTCTTTCGGTGATTTTTTCTGTTACCAGGGGGACGGGTTCTTCGATAGGGACGACGTAGTTGGAAGGGAACCATCCTGTTCTGGAGCCTAGCGTTCCTTCCCACCAGCCTCCTTCTTCGGGGTTTGTGATTGTTATGAGGTCGCCTGGGCGGATATGGAGCTGGAAATGTTTGAAAAGTTAATTTGATGAGATTTTGGTAAACTTCATATCTACATGAGTTAAACAGGCTTAACTCTATTTGAAATTAGAGTTAACCCCAATAACTCCATTCCAAATCAGAGTTAACCCCATTAACTCTACTCCACTTATGATTTAACGCTGGAGTTAATTATAGTGTTCAAACCAACCTCATCGTTATTAACAGGATTGTACTCATGCGTAGCCTTAACAACAAGAACCCTGTCATTATTCTGTTGCTGTTGTGGAGAGGACACCCTCTCATGTACGTTATTATTCTGATTGTTCATTGTTGCGTTATTTCCTGATTGTTTAAAAATGTCTTAATGGCACTTCATTTAAAAAAGTATATCGATTGTCTTTAAACCATATAGCGCTGCTCTTATCATAAAATACGTAATAACTTAAGTGTGCGTGCGGTAGTTAAAAATTAATTAATACGTGTGTAGTGTATGTATTCAAAAAAATAATGTAGGTAGAAAAATTATCGTTTTTTAAAATTCTTTAGTAAATCTGGTATAGAGTTCAGTAACCCGTGGTAACGTAATGATGTGAGATATTGGTATGGGATGAGTAAAGGAATTTGGGATGTGGGGGAAAGTGAGAGTGGCCGGGAGATCGGGTCTGTTGGGGTTGATGTTTTGCTTTCGGTTTTGATGCAGAGTGAAAAGTTGAGAGTATCACTTTGCTTAACATAATATCAGTGAAAGTTTCGACTGACAGTGTTCTTGCTAATTATTTTGTGGAAACGTTTTAAAACCCGTGTTCATCATGGCGAACATGACGTTAAATTCGTATGCGTACCAGGTGAGGTTTTGGGGTGATCGTATAACGGGATATTTAATTGAGCTTGATTCTTGGAGAAATTCATTTAACGATTTTTGTTTCATTTTGCAGATCCAAAGGGCATGGGACGACTGTGATGGCGACAGAGTTGGGGTGAGTAGCTTAATACTAAGCTAATTATTTATAACAATTAGGAATTCCCTGTTCACCGTCTTTTATTTACTTCACAGGAACTCCTCTCAATCCGCGACCCACACTTCAACAGCTCGCGCCTCCTCGCCTCCGTCACAGAATACGACGACATTGACCAGCTCCTCACTCACTACACCATCCAGTATCCTGCCAGTGAGCTTGTCGCTTGTCACCTCAGGTAAATCACCTAAATAACTTGATTTAATAGCATAACACAACTCTCACGTAAGACCTAACACACGTGCCTTAACCCCCACAGAGTCCTCCACTCCCTAACATCAACCCCCCGAACCTACACAACCGCATTCAACATCCAAATCCAACTCGCCCAAAACTTTTCAAAGATCCTCCAGTCCCAAACCCACGAGAACTGGGGCATCCGAGTCATGGAACCAATATGCAGGGACCTCCGTAACATTGCTATAAACGTTCAAACCCACGAACCCATGGTAACTCACGACGACCACGCTCCTACTGGTATGGAGAAAGCTGCTGATGTTATCATGGGGTTGTTTCGCGTTTGTGCAGCGGATACGTGAGTAAAACATGCATTATAAATTATCTAATTAAAATTGACTTGAAATAACCATGCCAATTTAAACAGCCGAACCCAAGAAGCAGACACAAAACGATGGGGAATGCTCTCCCTCGTCAACCACCTGTTTATCATCTACTTCCGGATCAACAGACTTCACCTCTGCAAACCACTCATACGAGCGATTGAAGCTCAGAGTAGCTTGAAAGATAGGTTTCCTAGGGAACAGGTTGTCACGTACAAGTACTATGTTGGGAAGAAAGCCATGTTTGACTCGGAGTTTAGGATTGGTAAGCTAAGCTAGCAACTTAATCATTAAACAATTAATAAGATTTACTAACCCCCCAACTCTCCCCCAAAACAGCCGAAGAATGCCTCGAGTACGCCTTCCGCCACGCATCAACAATAAACAACAAACGTAAGATCCTCACTTACCTCATCCCCGTCAAAATGTTCCTAGGCATCCTCCCAACACCCCCATGCCTCAAAAAATACAACCTCCTCCAATTCGAAGAAGTAGCAGCATCCCTCCGCGAAGGAAACATCCACCGCTTCCACGCATCCCTCAAATCCTCCGAACGAGAGTTTATCCAAGACGGAGTCTACCTCATCCTCGAAAAACTCCAAATGCTCTTATACCGCAACCTCTTCAAAAAAGTATCCCTCATCTGCGGAACCCACCAAGTCCCTATCAGCACGCTAGAAGCTGCTCTCCGTTGGAGTGGCTACGAGGGTATCTCCACTGACGAGACTCACTGTATCGTTGCCAACCTTATCTACAGTGGTCAGATACGTGGGTATATTAGTCATCAGCATCAGGTGCTTGTGGTAGCAAAAGTTAATGCTTTTCCTAAATGGGGTGGGGGTGGTGGGTCTGGGGGGACGGGTGATTGAGGAATAAAGTGGACATAGCGTTTATATTCATGAGTTTATTTTTTTTGTAACAATCAATTTTTTTGTACATTTGAGAAATAAAAGTTTTATTGAGAATCTGAAGAACTAGAACTACTTGAGTCTGTACTCATGACTTCAACGTCGTCATGGTTGTTATTTCCACCTCGGACTGGCTCGTTGTTGTGGATGGTAGAGTGGGCAAAGAGGGATGAGGTGGAGAGTGCTGTAGGTGGTAACTCTGAAGTGGCGCTGTACCACGGGGTGGACTGGAAGTTTTGGTTGTATGAGCCAGTGTCTCTTGCGAGGGATGATGGGGTTGGGTGCAGGCTGTCGAGGACCTGTATACAATATTGATGTGTTAATTAAGTTTCCATAGAAATAAAATCATAACTCATAAAGCATCTCATACTCACCTGACTAATAGGCGTATCATTAATCTTGGCAATAACCCCCATCCTCATCTCAATATCAGTAGGATAAGGCCTCCTCGGATCCCCAGGTTGCCATGTCGCCGGCGCAGCAACAGCATTCGTACTACTAATCCTATGAGCGAACCTAATCAAATCCTCTGAACTGACCTGATGAACCTGAGCCTTTTGAATCTGGTCTAGTTTCTGCTTCGCTTGGAACAACGCTGTTGATAAGATCGTGTCGGCTTCCTTCAAGTGCTTTTGGAGCATTTGGATATCGTTGTCATGGCGAGATACTTCTCCTGCTAGTTGAATCATTTTCTGGTCAATTTCCTGCTGTTCTGTGGCGAGCGTTAGGGTGGATTTGAACTCGTCGTTTTTTGACATGAGGAGGTTGATGAGGTTGGATTGGTCGGTGTGGGGGAGTTTTTCTGGTTTTGATGCTATTGTTGTTTCGAGGAGTTCCCTAGGGGATTAGATTATTTGATTATGCTTTGTATTAATTAGTAATTAAACCTGTAAAAATATTAAAATGCAAACTCACTTGACAATCGTCTCAACATCATCAACAATGCTGAGCAGCTTTTCTTTTGTACTCATTCCTCGTGTGGCTGCCATGGTTAAAAAATTAACTCAATATTTAAACAAAAAATTCTTTAAAATATTCTGACAACCTATCATCCGGTTTTTCCCTACAACACACAAGTAAAAGCACAAAGCGTGTGTTGTCCGGCACACTATACATTAACAGGGTCTGTTCAAACACAACGTGTAGTGTAGTAGCACTTTGCAAAGGGTACCAAAATACCAACCACACACACAAACAAAACACAAAACCCCATTCACTGCACACAACAACCCTTAAAAAAAATTAAACCCCAAACCCCTCAACAACATTAACTAAACCACACGACAGTGTATTAATAGCAAAAACCCCGTAAACATTTGTTTACCAAAAATCGATCATACGGTCATTTTTACTTAATCCGTTCATCACGCAACTTGACGTTTAAATATTTTAACTTTTTTTTTAAACCCTTAATATTGACATGATATCGAATAACCAAACTTGACGGTCCCCTCATCATGAAGTCGTTCCAGTTCCCAACAGTGGGCAAGCGCCCATCCTCGTCTAAAAAAGACATTGAAGACCAAAAGAAAAAGTTGGAGGAGCAAGCGGCGGCTGAGGCGTTTGAGGAGTATGTCGCCGTGTTTCAGGATACTGCGAGTGCCAAGCCTAACAGTAAAGTTTGGATTAAAGCTGGGACTTATGAGGCGGGGAAGAAACGTGAGTTTGATCAATTAAGTTTATTCATTAAATTTGTTTTAATGCCGGTGTGTGGTTTTTTTTTAGATGACGATGGGAAGGAAAAGGGAAAGCTGTACAAACCAATGTCGAGGTTCGAGAAGGATGGTGTTGGAGGACCTTCGTCGCAGTCATCTTCTAGTGGGTCGGCGGACTATGATGATGGGTCGAGGAGGCCTGATAAGCTTGGGAGTAAGAAGAAGGCGGCGGAGAAGAAGAAGTCGAATTTGGAGATTTTTAAGGAGGAGCTCAAGATGTGAGGTTAATTAATTAATTGTTTGTTAATGCGTGTATAACTAACCCAATTTTGTCCAAATAGTATCCAAGAGGAACGAGAAGAACGACACCGCTTAAAACGAATGCTAGGACTACAAGAAGTGATAAAACTACCCCCAAAACCAGGAGACGACCTCCGCGCCTCCCTCTCGTTGGAACTCGGTTAATAAGTTTATTACAAGTTTTATTAAAACATTTACGGCAAAAAAAAAATGTTCGAAAAAGCTAACCAGTCTCGCGGGACGCGGACGAAACCGAATTATTTATTGTTATACAGACGATGTGAGGATGGGGTCTATAGATGATGGGGATCCAAACACTACTAACATTTATCTAGGGAATTTGCCGACCAAGGTTAGTTGGGAGTGGTGAAGGGGGAGTGTAAGGGAAGTTAACTAATGACCTGTGTGTTTTGCAGATCTCAGAGCAACAACTCATGGAAGTGTTCGGTAAGTACGGGCCGTTAGCATCTGTGAAAGTGATGTGGCCACGAACAGAAGAGGAGAAGGCTAGAAATAGGTTGTCAGGGTTTGTGGCGTTCATGTCGAGGAGGGATGGGGAGCGTGCGCTGAAGCACCTCACGGGTAAAGAGATACTCGGGTCGGAGATTAAACTTGGGTGGGGCAAAGCTGTTCCCATACCTGCTTATCCTGTTTACATACCGCCTTGTATGTTGGAGATGACTATGCCTCCGCCGTTGAGTGGGTTGCCTTTTAATGCTCAGGTGGATAGGAGGGAGAAGCATAAGGTAGGTTGTTATGGGGACATGATGGTAATTAGTACGAAAGAGTTTGTTACATGTTGTTTTTATGAATTTAGTTACCTCCACTTGGAACGCCATACCCGACAGAATCGAAAGGGAAGGAAGAGTTTGAGAAGCTGCTGTGTAACGCTACTGTTAAGGTTGTCATGCCTACAGATAGAGCGCTGCTAGCGCTGATACACAGGATGGTTGAGTTTGTGATTAGGGAAGGACCTATGTTTGAGGCTATGATTATGAATAAGGAGATTAGTAACCCGCAGTTTAGGTAACCATGGGAATATTTTCAAATTATCTGGAAA
>JAQFZG010005633.1:0-10113 GCA_034695465.1 Entomobrya nicoleti
ATCATGACGATTTACTAGTAATTCAGCAGCATGGATGATTGTTTTGAAAAATGTTGAAAATTTCGACTTGTTGGAGGCTTGTCGTGATAATAAAGAAACTACCAACATTAGGCATGTTAGAACTATCCAAAGCTTTTTTGAAAAAGGACGGACGATGGTTTGCATGGCAGAGTCCGCTGGAGGCTGCTTGAAATATACGTCAGATCTGTGGAAAAATGCTTATTATTTTTTAATTAGTTTAAGTCTAATTTTTACTATTAATTTTACTATATTTGCTCTACTTTTCCCTATCCAGCGGTTGTAAATATGCTAGTCGAGGATTCAGATAAGGTTCTTGGGCTACAAGTAGGCCTCCCATTTCCGCAGTTCCATTAGCTATGAGATCCAACGACTCAAAGAAATCGCCAAAATAGGTTTCCACACTAAAGAAGTAATTATTGAGTTAAATAGCCTTTCAAAGTTTTTCTTTATTTTTTTTTAGTTTTTACGTAAGGTTTAAACTCTCTGCTATATCTGGAATGACAGATACACCACTGCCATGAAAATAAAGGGTTTGGCTGTTCGATATGAAGGTTGCATCAGCTATCTCCTTTGGGTTCCAAGTTAACTTTTAGAAAAACAGATAACAGATAAATTAGTAGAAAGTTCTGAAACATTTTCTCAAAAACTAAAAACTTACGGTGTAGGCTACACGTAGAACAGACGACATTATAAGTTCATATGAAGGTATCTTAAGTTAACTGAATGCTTTATTCAAATAATTTTTTCACCTACGGAGTAAGCATGCTCATAAAGCTACAATTTCGTATTTGCCTCTAATTCCCGGAATTGGTACACTTAAATAGGTTGCATTTACATAGTAGAATTGGATAATGGTTTAGTTACCTAGTTCGTTTAAGTCTTGTTACCTGCTTAATGTGATATGATTATATGATTAAAGTAACTATTGTGTTTGCAAAGAGAAAGTGGTGTCCTAAATATTTTTTTGGATGGAACGCAATAAAGTTAAATACACTTTATAACACTATAATATTTGGGTAATGATTACAGAAACCTTGAAATCATTTACAGCAACTGTGTGTAGTATGTAAAAAATACAGCTAATATGTATTGTGCATGGTATACATATTTTGAAATAGTTAAAATTGGTTCGAAACTATTTGTTTTGTCATTATACTGAAAAATTATGAAAAGATTTCGCATGAAAATGTAAGATTTGTTGAGAAAAGGACCAAAGTTAAATTTTTGTCAATAATTACATCATTGACATGGGTAATTCAATCCATATTATTGTGAAACCCTGAGTATTTTTATTCACCAACTAGTAAGTTGATGTACATAAATGCATTTCTAATATGATTTGCTTTAGAAATTACTAAGTCCAGCTAAATGCATGTTAAATATATAAACATTTGGTCTGTTTTATTTATCCACTGATTTCGAGCCGAATGCACACAATATAAGTTAAAAACAGCGATTTGGCATTTCTCGTGATCCAGTCAATCAAAACATGGTAAAACTTGAATAGTTTTTACTATTATCCTAAATATACAAAAAGAAATACTTAATTAAGCAGTTTTTTTACACAAAAGTCATGAATACCTAAATTTATTTTCCGGTTACATTTGCAATGGAGCTTAAACTACTTGTATAATTTATCAGCTTTGCAGTGACATGAATTTTGTTTGAATTCTGGAACATTAATACATAAATCAATTTATTAGTTGTTCACCATTCACCTAATTTAATTAAATGTATAATTACCTCAAACACTCGGTTTACATGAATAGTGCTATAAGTATTTAGTTTGTATTTATACTTTATTAAATCATTTGGTGACTTGACTAAATCTTCCTTTAAATAAATATAGATGCTATTTTGCCAATATATAATAAAGGAATTATTATTCCGAAGAATGATACTATTAATCTTGTCACTGTAATGCTGGCAGGCACTTTAGATATCCTAAAGTGTACGTCATGACGTCCTATAAGTAATTGGATGGCATGGATAACTGTTCTGCACAAGGTCATAAGAATGGAATTTTTAGAGTTTTTTCGGTATATAAAAGCAACGAGTAACATTAGAAATATCAGAACAATCCAAAGTTTTGTTGAAAATGGACGCGTGATTGTGTATATTGCCGAATTTTCTGGAGGCTGTCTAAAATATACGTCGGATCTAAAAATAAATGGTTTAAATGTGACTTTGAAGTTTAAATTTTCCTAAAGCTTAAGTGTATTACGTTTCACTATCTAGCGGATGTAGATAAGCAAGTATTGATTCCATTCCATTTGAATCCCATACTGATATGGAGTCTTGAGAAATAAGTAAACCGGCTATGTCAGCAGTACCGTTAGCAACCAAGTCCAATGATGCATCGATATCCCCAAAATATGTTTCCACTCTAGAGAAAATGAACATTTTCGTTTTAATAAAATTGAGATTTCTAAAGTATTCAATGACTTTAAAGCATATACGTGAGATCTAAGCTCTCTGCAATATCCGGAATAATTGAAACACCACTTCAATGAAAAAAATAAGTACGGTTATTGGAGACAAAATTTCCTTCCGCTACTTCCTTTGGGTCTTATGTAATCTATTAGAAAATAATAAAAATCTGAACTATTATTAAAAATTAAAAGTTTACTTTCAAAGGAGAATTAAAAACTTACTGTGTAGGCTACACGTAAAACAGATGACATTTTGTCCGCACAAGAATTTGTATTACGATGGGGTTTTCTATGCACCACATAAGTTTCATATTGTCTTTACGACGAAACTCTTCTTATGGTTTATAACCTAGAGAATTGTACAGCATATGTTTATTGGATTAAGTGTCTTCAGAGACCTACCTGAGCTTAGATATTATATTTTTATGAGCATAATTTCTGATAGTTGTGCAATTTACTTTATTTGCGAAAACTGTTGCGTTGCAAAGTTGAATTATTGATAACTTGTTTTATTAGCATGGAAATTCATTGTTAAAAATCCCGTGCAAACATATTTAACAGAATGTTTAAACGATAAACAAAGTTTATAAAACACAATGAAGCTATAAAACGTGCGCGTGCGATACGTAATCATTGTTTGCAATGAAAAGACTTTCGTTGTATCAAGTTATGAAGAATTCTTTATTAACATTATTATCAAGTACATTCAGCAAATATTTAGGCAGACATGGCGTGCATAGCACATGCCACAAGCGTGTATCAAAAAATTTCGAAACCCGGACGAATAAACAACTTAAAACGGCCAATGTATCCGTAAATTTAGTGCAAACAATTCAACAAATTACTTATAATGTATCCAATCATGTATACCTTAATTAGTTGTATGCTTAGATATTGCTAAAAATCGAAGAAGTACTCTTGGTTTGTATAATTACAAGATTCATTACTAAATGATGATGCCGTACGGTTATTAGCTTACGCTTAGCTTTTAGTGTACTGTGTACTGTTGGTTTTCCGAATGCTACCATTTATCATTGTCGAATAGCAACATATTATGCTATGATAAAGGTAATTTCCGGCTAATATTGACATACAAATCGAAATCGACATGAATTTATTAAACGTTTTGAACCTCCATAAGTTAGTTTGTTTGCATTGATTAAATAAATTCAGGAACGTGATGGCAAATCAATTATGTTTTTTAAAAGTCCAAACTCATTGCTAAAAGAACCGGTGAACACACATTTAACTGCGTAAACGATTAACAAAGTTTATCAAATTGAATGAAGCAGACTTGCAATTGTAATCCAAAATCATATAGATCATTATCAATATTAGTGTATAAAGTATGTAAACATTTTAGGTTTGTTTTCTGTTGCTTAATAGTCTACATAGTTAAACATTCAATGTACCATGTTGTGGACAATTCTTTAACAACACTGTGTATTTAAAGAGACATTGCGTTAGCACATGACAAAAACGTGTAGCAAGCAGTTTCAGAGTGTAAAATACTAAACAATTTAGAATTTCTCAATGTGTCGGCAAATTGAATGCAAACAATTTACCCCATTTAGTGACTCTTGGCATATACAATTTAAAATTTCTGAATTGTTTGCCCAAAATTACAACTTTTCACTACTTATTACAACAAATACCTACTAATATTTTTGTAAGATTTCAGTTTTGATGACCAAATGGTTTCCATTTTGCGTGTAGCATTTACTGTAAGTTATGTAGACTCTTAAACCGATTTTTGTAGTCTTGTTTCTAAACTCATCGTTTTGAGGTTTTTACTTGTATATAAATAAATATGTATTTACATTCCAGCTAACGTGGGACCCAATAGAAGTGGCAGGGGCTATTCATACTCTCGAAAATGGTACTAAACTATATCTTCACGGTGCTGGGGTTCCTGTCTTATATGATATAGCAGATAGCCTCAATTATGAGTAAGTACTTCATCAGTGTATACTAGTTACTGGAATTGAGACAACGCTTTATAATAGGACAAATTACATTTAGGGTGGAAGCTTACTATGGTGGCTACGACGAATCGGTGAACTTCGTTGCAAATAATATCACTGATATGGGTGGACTTATACTATCGCAAGATATCAAGTGGAAAGATAATGGGTTAGGTTCATCATTTGTTTATCTCCACCCACTGGATTACGAGACGTGAGTTTTAAAATAAATTACTCATCAATTTGAACAAATTCGTTTCAACATACGTTGCCAACTTTTCATACTTTAAAGGTCATACGTTTATTTTCGACAACCACCAACAAATGCCATTGGAACTACTTTAGTTCGTCCATTCACATTAAAAGTATGGCTTATATTAATGTCTCCAATGACCTTGGTTTCACTTATAGCAAAAAGAAACAAACTTCAGTTTAAACTATCAGTGGTTTCCAAAATAGTGCTTTTTGCTTTAAAACTACTTATTAGTCGGCACTATATTCACTTTCGAATAACGCAAGTTCCTGCTTCTATTACAATATCTAGGTTAATTGTTTCGTTTTTAGGGATTGTGGTAACTTCTTTATACACTGCTAAAATAGCATCAATTTTTGTAATGCGTGAGAATTTAATAAAATCACCTATCGACCTGATTAGATATGGCTATGAGCTGAAAACATATAGTTGGATACATGTTAATCGGTTGTTTGAGGTAAGTTTTGTGATTTTACTGAGAAATATGAACGTCTTTACTGAATTTGATTACTGCAAGGTGTGGATTTGTTTTAGGATTTCAATGAACGGAAACAAGCAATGCAAAAACTAAAATATATTGAAAACTTTAGTACGGTTGCTGATGTAATCGAGGGGAAAAATAAGGGTCCAAGACAAACTTTATTTGCACATCCAGATGGCTTTTATCCACAAGCGTTGTACCCTCTCAAATACGACAAAGAGTTGTGCTTAGTTTCAATGTTTGGATCAACTCGTAAAACTCCAAGGTCGTTTTACATTAGGAAGGATTCCGTTTTTCGAGAAAAGCTTAATTTAAGGTATCGACTTATATCTAAAACATAGGTTAAGAATTTTCATAATCTCGTAAACCTTTTTCAAATTTTCTTGAAGAATTCTGATGTTCATCGAACGAGGCATTAATTTTCGTCATAACTCAGTTTTTAAAAGTCAGTACCAGTTTAACTGCCATTCTCAAAATACTGAGTTCCAACAACTAACTGTGAGCCAACTGGAAGTAGCATTTGTAATACTGATCGTGGGAGTCATAGCATCAATTTGCAGTCTTTTATATAGCTTTCAAAGATGTTGCCAATACTTTATGTGTTCAGGATCTTGTGAAAATTCCCCTTCCGATTTGGTATATTACACATGACAAATTTTAAGTTTCAAAACTTGTTTTTTGACTTTAAAATTGCATAAACTGTATACAATTTGACAACCAATTTTTTTTCTTGCATTAGTGTGCTTTTGTCAAGGAGATTAAAGAAATCGGCGTATGACGTGTCTATAAAATAAATATTTACTTGGCGTTGCAGTAACCAAATTAGCTAAAAACTTCAATTTTCAATATACAGATGTATAAACATAATGATTTTATGTTCTTTTGATTTAAAAAACAAAATTATTCGTCGTCATAAAACTCTTTGTGCTGTTAGTAAACCAGGGTGCTAAATTAAATGAATTAAATTAGAGTTGATATTGGGAAAGTTAAATATTACCAAATAACAGTTTACTTTGATTTTTAATAATTTTGCATGCAATAACTAGCCGTCAGGCTATGTGAACTTATAAGCTTTTACTTACAAGGTGTACACTTTTTGTGTAGCTCAGATCCAGGCATGCCATTAGGCTAGTTATAGTCTTAATTGTGGAATAAATATCCCTAATCACTTTTCTGTAAAAATAAGATTTGGTCTTCTTATAAGTACATAGTAGTTCAATGCAACTTGAATAAATTGTAAAATGTAATGTGACCTTACCTTAAATAAATATTTAAAATAAAGGACAACACACCCTGAGTAACAATACTAACTTTAATATATTTGAACTATAACTAAAACAAGCTATGTTAAAAAGGAACAGATGATTGCGTTAATAGCCAAGGTTGCTATTGGCTGTCAAAATTGTACATCATGCCAAAATATAAATTAGTTTTATCAATTCTGGCCAAGATCTCAAGTTTCCGTTATTTTAATCTTATTTTTATTGCACATGCACACATATTAAACTGATGAGGTACTAATGATAAACAAAGTTAATTCCACAAAATGAATTAAACTTTACACATATATATTTAGTTATTGCCAACAAATATCCTTTAAAACAATTTCAATAATAATGTATAAAATATGCAAAAACATTCTATATATTTATCTGGCTGATTTATAGTTTTCATTGGAAAAAACTTCTGTACCAACTTTACACATGTCATTATATTTCAGGTAAAAATATGGGTTGCCACTGCATAATCATGGTAAAAGAAACGTGTCCAAACAAATTTGGAATGTAAGCAAATAGTTTGCTATTCAAAGGTAGTAAAAATATCGCTCAAATATTTGCTTACATATTTCAAAGTGGTTATCGTTGCTAACATTTTTGTATTACTTATTTGAGGTTCTACCACCAGTTGGTCCACTATGGTTTCGACTTTACGTGTAGCATTTACCGTAAGTTTCACAAATTTCTAGTTTAAACTTTTTATGTTGCTTTATTTCATAACTTATTGTTGTAAGAAGTATACATAGTAATGTGAAATTACATATAATTAAATTTCAGTTAACGTGGGATCCTGTGGAAGTTGCTGGGGCGGTTCATACTCTAGAAAATGGTACCAAACTGTATCTTCACGGTGCTGGAGTCCCTGTACTATATGACATAGCACATGTTCTGAATTTTAGGTAAGTTTATCATAAATATCTGACAGTAGATTCAAATTTAACAAGCATTGACGACCAATAAGTTTTTTTTAGTTTAGAGCCTCATTACGCTGATTTCGACAAAGCAATGGATCTTCTTGCTAAAAACATGACTGATATAAGTGGACTTATACTATCACAAGACATTAAATGGAAAGAGAGAGGATTAGGGTCATCTTTTGTTTTTCTCCATCCACTGGATTATGAGATGTAAGAGTTGAAGTAACCGATCAAATTTTAAAGTGATATATTCAAATTTACATATATTGATTAATTTCATTTTGAAGGTCATGTGTTTATTTTCGACAACCGCCCACTGACGCTATAAGAACTACCTTAATTCGGCCATTCACTTTTACCGTATGGGTTATTCTAATGTCCATGATGATCATGGTGTCCATATTAGCTAAACAAAAAATTATTCAGTTTAAAATATCAGCAGCATTAAAAATTGTACTACTTGCATTGGAACTACTAGTATGCAGACATAAAATTCACTTTCATTTAACTAAAGTACCTGCTTCAATGAAAATATCAAGGTTAGTTGTCTCTTTTTTGGGAATTGTGACTTCTTTTTTATACATTGCGGAAATTGCATCTATATTTGTGGTTCGCGAGAATCTAGTCAAAACACCTACAGACCTATTGAGATACGGTTATGAACTGAAAACCTATAGTCGAATTCATGTTAATCGGTTATTTGAGGTAACGTACGTACTATCGCTGTTAAATAACTGTTGCTGGTATTTAAAAAAATGCAATATGATATATGGGTTCATTTTAGGATTTAAAGGAACGACAAAAAGCATTGCAAAAAGTGAAAGTCGGATCGAACATAAGTACGGTTGCCGACGTGATTCAGGGCAAACGAAAGGGCCCAAGACCAACTTTATTTGCTCATCCAGATGGTTTTTATCCACAAGCTCTATACCCTCTAAAGTTTGACAAGGAGATATGCTTAGTTTCAATGTTTAGGTCAACTCGCAAAACTCCAAGGTCTTTTTACATCAGGAAGGATTCGACCTTTCGAGAAAAAATAAATCTAAGGTAAATTATTTTATTCAAGATAACAGCTTGTATTTTAATATTTTAGCAAACTTGTTGACCATGTTTGAAATTTTGATGCAGAATTCTAATGTTTATCGAACGAGGAATTAATTATCGTCATAATAGTGTTTTTAAAAGCAAATTCCAATTTAACTGCCACTCTCAAGACACTGAGTTTCAAAAACTGACTGTGCAACAACTAGAAATAGCATTTGTGGTACTGATTGTTGGAGCTTTATTATCAATTTGCAGCCTTTTGTATCGATTGATATTGGATAGCCAATGGTGGAAGTCTTATGAAAAACCAAGTTATGAGTTTGTATTCTACAGATGATCATCTTTTTACCAATGTTTGTCCTCTAACGGGGAAACCTTAAGTGAGGTTTACTCTTATATTTGGATGTAGTGAATTCCGGCATTCTATTGAGGGCTGGGTGAACACGTTTATAGTTTATTATAGTATATAGTTAATTATAGTCCTGGATGCGGGATTTGAAGTTGCCATGTGAGACCCCAAAATGACTCCTGTGTAGTTTAAACGATGTGGTTATTCAAGCCATGTTTATGGAATCAGTAGAACCAAGGTCCAAAATAAGTTGAAATTGATATAAGATGACTATTTTATAAAGTTTATGAAATCACTAGAACCAAGCTCCAAAATAAGTTGAAATTGATATAAGATGACTATTTTACAAAGTTTGAAAAATATTGGATGCGTAAAATTTTTTAGACCTTCTCTTCAAACGCTTTTACAATGGTGATTTACTGTTTTTCTAAAATACCAACAAAACTCCAAACGGATTCCAAAATTATTCTACGTGTCAAATAATATTCTAATATTGTAAAACAAAGATTTTATAACGCTTTGATATTATTTTGAGGTGAAGTTCCACGGATTTCATACACATTGTTTAAAGAACCGTACCCTTTAAACTACAAGTGCATCATTTTGGGTTCTCGCATGGCGCCTTCGAACCCCCGTTTGGGAATACAATTATGCAAAAAGTGTTTCAAGAAGAGTTTTGTGCTGCAACGCACATTGGTTTCTAATTAAATATACTGGGGACATATGTAATTCAAATTTGTTTTTCACAGCCTGCACAAAAAATATCTTAAAATATTTTACGAGTGGGATATTAGCTGGTTTAACATCTACATAAATATTTCATGTTAACTTTATCTAACTAAATGAATAGTTCATACCAACGAACATAAATCAATATTAGTTTGACTAATTTTAAAACATTGCTTTAACGAAAGTTTGACTAGTTTTAAATTAAGGCTAAACAATTTTAGTTTAGTTCACTTTTATCAAAACAGAAGTTTATGTTCTAATATTTATTTTGTGTATTGATGTTTTCAGGAAATTACAATAGTGCCTATTTTTGTCTACATTTATATGTAAACTGAGTTGTTAGTTATTGGTATAGTAAAAATGGGTTAAGATGTTCCTTTTCAAGACACTTACAAATATGACAATGTTCGCGTTTGCATTCGTCGTCTCATTGTGCGTCAATAGTTTAATTATGAAATCTGTAGTATCAAATAAAAATAGTTAATAAATTTTAACATCTTCGACTGTAAGGTTTTTAAGTTCATTTTTTACTGTCATGAGAGGACTATTGGCTTCAGAACTAATTAAAATTTATTCCAGTAAATATTTGTCTTCAAAAATATGTATGTAGGCCGGGAAGAGGTAAATAACATTTCATGTCTAGACA
>JAQFZG010005634.1:0-10112 GCA_034695465.1 Entomobrya nicoleti
TTACTAATTCACAAGATTCATTGTCAAACCGTGCAGAAATTGCAGTAAATATTAACGATGATGACGACTTAAACATTTGTGAGGAAGATAACGAACCAGGATGGACAATTTTGGAAGTGTGGTCATGTTATGCAATGGCAGTTGGTGCTATGCCCTATTGGATTTCAAATGATGGAAGGAAAACACAAGTTCACAGATCCAAAACATCTACCGTAAAAACAATTAAAACTAACAATGTAAGCATCAATTAACAAATTTTGAAGTTAAATTATTATTTCGTTTTATTCGTAGATTTTATGGGCTTTCTCCTTGCTCATATATGCCATTGAATTCATTGATGTAATTCCGAACGTTTCTGGCACTCTAAACTCAGGAACTAGTGCGGAAGGATTTTTGCAACTTGGACTCTATTTCGCTTATGTGATTTTTCGAGTAGCATGCGTTCGAACAGCCTTCTTAAAACTTTCAAATTTAGCCGAAGCAAATAATCGCCTACTGACATTTCCTCGTGTTAAAATAAAGAATTGGGTAAGAAATACACATAGCTTATATACCTTAGTGAATTTTGCTTGAATTTATGATATCACAAATTTGTACGATTTTATTACATTTAAAATGCAGAAAGGCGGTGTTATTTTGTTGATGCTAATTTCTACTACAATCGCGAATACACTGTTGTTCATTGCATTCAAAACTCATTCTGAGTTAAACTTTGGTGATATCGCATTTGAAAATGTTGTGCAAAAATTAGAATGCGTTGGCAAAAGGCAGCTTACCATGTCCATCGATTGTAGTCCATCAGCAGCTACTTCCATTGTGCAAATTTCATGGGCTATGGCAGGGTTTCTACTGACAACACACGAAATAACCATGGGAACTGTTATTTTGCTGGGGATAATCGTACTATGCTGTACTTTGCTGTATGTAAGTTATAACATTGAGGAAACTGAAATACATAATCCAAATGACGAGTTCGCTCACATAACTCCAAATGGTCTTACCAATATCACAAAACTTGGTGAAGATATGTCCAAATTTATTGGCGAAGCTCTTCTTGGATACCTTATGTATCAAGCCGTTGATACACCATCGGACCTGCTTTTTATTTTTTCGGGAAGTCCATATGCACTACTGTCTAATCTATTGAATCATGGAATTATATATGTGGGCCTTTTTCTGGGTTCCGTTGCCTCTCTAAGAGTAAATTCTAATAATAACTGAAATCGTATTTAACTATCATTTGCATGTATACAAGCTTCAAAAACTTTAACATCAAATCATTACAGATAAAGTGGATCTCGGAGGCCATTACTTCTCGGGACAATATTGCACCACAACAACCCGTTCGACCAGGAACAGCTATGATTCTTTCATATGTTCGAGAAATTATGTCAAGAAAATCGGTAGGTATTGGACTGTCTGGAGTTTTCGTTATCAACTTCAAAATAACATTAAGCGTGAGTCGTACAGAAGTACAATGCACAATTACTTATTAAAAAGCTATAAAACACAGACAACTTGAATTAACAAAGAAATATTAATTTTAACTTGCATTCTATGACGCAGTACATGGGTGTTGTTGGAGCATTTCTTTCATTATTTATCTAGCCTCGTTGCTGCCAACTTCATCAATTTTGTTTAAATTTATTTACTAAATGATGTTCTTTATCTCATCAAGGACAATGCAGTTCCTCTTCTTTCTTATTGCTTTCATTTTGCTGGTATGTAAACTTATTTTATAGAGCCTTTTTGTAATTTTTAATAATTTCCGGTTCTAAAAAACTTTCTGGTACAGCTGCACGTTCCCATTGGGAGTACAAGAGCCCATTCTAAAAGGAGAAACAATACCGACTGTGACAAGGACTGCCAAAGCGAAAGGACAATGGAGAGAGCTAAGAAATTCAATGAAGGCAAGCCCGGATAAAAATTGAACGCCATTGAGTTTTGAAAATATGTTTTTGATTACTACTTATCAATTTAAACCAGTTTGTTTTGGTCACGTTACTTATATACGTATTGGTCTTGTAATACAAATAAATGACATAATAATTTCTTATTCAAGTAAATATAGAAATACCTTAAATCGTGTATTACAAGTTTAAAATATGAAAGAACAGAATAAATAATATAAAAAGTGCGAAGTCGATATAAAGCTATTTGAATGTTTTTGGGATGGTGTATAAAAATATTTTACGTTACACAAAATGAATTTTCAGCTTGAAGATTTACGTACAGCCAACACATAAATACGCTTAGAGAAACTCGAGATAAGTAATCCAGAAGCAAATTGTTTGTTTGGAACCTGATAATTATAATATTATATAGTTTTATTCATGTTTAAAAACCAGTTTGGATCCCAACTCAATGGTAGCTGTTGTGGTGCTATTCAGCTCAATGTTCACAACACTAAATAATACAAATATTTTTCAACCTTGTCACTGACGTTCTAGAAACGTACCAATCAATCAACAACTTGCTTGAGAGCAATTTGATGACAACACAAATTCGTCTTAAATTTCTAAAGAGCAGCAACATTTTTTACAGAACAAAATGCTAAATGTGTAGATGCTGCTGACGGAGTGTTCACGACGACAACATTCAGGAATATGGTTTTTTACTAATGAATCGTGTATTACGGTCCCTGTATCATACTTTATTTTGGGTAACCGGGCATAAGCTCCATAGGTAAAAATCTCCACCGCAAAATAAGCTCCACGTACATAAATCTCCACACAGCAATCCTCACATACAACAATCTCCACACACAATAAGCTCCACGTACCTAAATCTCCATACACGAAAATCCCCAAAACACAAATCTCCACATTCTAAAGTCTCCAGGTACCAAAATCTCCACAAAGATTAAAGATAAGATTTGTAATTGAAAAATGAGTTATTTCTAGACGGACAACGCCAATCCTAATATTTTTTTAATCATCTCATTAAACATTTGACAAAAGGAATCTAACGTTAGTAGTCTGACCTAACTCCGATGAGTTGACCCTCTTGTGCCAAAAATTAAAACGAGTCAAAACATGGTGTTCTTGGCCGATCTCAGCTAGTAGAACAAATATGGTTTTGAGTCAACTTTACGGTCAACAAATACAACCAAACTGTCATAACGGTAACTACGTTGGATTTTTGCATATTTCTGTGGGCGATTGTGTACACGCTTACCCTACTAGAACCGGTCTTGAACGACTTTGGTTACCAAAAAAATGGTTGTTACGGTAGACAAAAAGATCGAATCTAGCGAAGCTATATGATATGAAGTTAGTAGACATCCCGAATTTGTTTGTAGGGCATAACATCTACACGATCGATTTTTTCGGAATGGTTCCTGAACAAAGTCGGCGATTGGGGCAAAAATGGAGGAATTGGCCTAGCCCTTTTTTAAATATCAATCTCTATCTCCGTTTTTCTCACTCCAACTTCTTTAGTATGCTTTCTAGCGAAAAACTGATCACATCTTTGTTATCAGCGTAGTTCATAACCCCTATGTACATACTCAAATCTTAAAAATTGTGAGTGAATCGGTTCAAATCGACTAATGCTGATGTACTTAACACGACTTACATCAAGCCACGTCATAGTAGCTAGAGTGTATGTTCTCAGTAACTAAGTACAACAATCACACATACAAGAAATCTTGCTTCACAATATGCTGAAAATTACAACAACACTCTACTCTGACTTTCAAGACTCGTTTCGTTGAACCGCTCCCCAAAGACGAACTTTGTGTCTAACTCTGTTCAAATTTCGAAAATATCGAATTTAATTATTTGCTTAAATTTACTACCATCATGCACGCGTGCAAGTTTAAAATAAAACATGCCAGAAAAAGTATTTAAGAGAACATATTTCTGTGGCCGGTAACAAGTAAGAAACAAGCCGTCCACAGATGCGTTCTCACATATTGCGGTGGTGGAATTATTAGTAACTTACTGCTTAATAGTAAACGCCGTATATCCGTCACCTACCACGCTGTATCCTTTGTATGATAGTATACTAATAGAGATAAGAACATTAAAAAAGGAGTGGACACCGTCACTTGTTTCTATTAAGATAAAGTACCTCTCATTTGATTAACATGCGGAAATTTTCTCTAAATTGTAACCTTGTCCAGTCTACCTAAGTTCACATAGTCTCTTGGTATACTATATTTAGACACATATTTAGGTTAGGCTTTTAAAATTCCTTAATGGGTTTATACTTTCCTTGATTGTTTCAAAGACGAAATAATACAAGACTAAGAGTAGTATTAAAGCCTGCGTGATTATTCATACGAATTGGTCGGTGACGCAAATTTTCAAAAATCCCGAGTCAATCTCAAAACCCCTAGTGGCCATGCTGAGTAAATTTTAATTAAAGTACCTGGTAAATTGTAGTATATCCAATTCTACTAATGGATGATTTATACTACTACTAATATTGTACCAAAACAAATCAAATGTTACGAATTCCAGTATTAAAATTGTACCTCCAAGATCCTTAAAATCGTGACATTTTCTAAATCATGATTTCCCATTCATCCCGTCATATTATTCAAATAATTACTTAATTATGTTATAATTCCACCGCCGCAATATGTGAGAACGTAACTGTGGACGGCTTGTTTCTTACTTGTTACCGGCCACAGAAATATGTTCTCTTAAATACTTTTTCTGGCATGTTTTATAAGTCTAACCCAACAGTCTTAACGATGATTCTGTAGGGTCGAAAATCCAAACCAACTCTCAACGATAATAAGTTGGGTCGCCAATCCAACTTAATCCGTAGTACGATATTGTAGAGCTGGGTTAAATACAACCCAACTCTCAAGTCAATATGGTTTATGTGATTAGGTTCGGTTAGGTTAGAACACATTTGGTTAAATATAGAGGCACATATAAAAAACTATGAGTACGCATTTAAATAGCGTTATGTGATTGCCTAATTTAATGCCCCTTTCCCTGAAAGATAATTCACACGTGCAAAATTTTGAAGTCACAATTTGTGTTGTGATTGGTTTTCTCGTTTTTCACGTGACCTGCAGAGTAATAGAAGCAATGTTGATGAAGGCTTTTCTTGCTGTAGTATTTAATCTTTATTTCTTAGCACCAATAGTACAATTGTTACTTCATTAGATGCTTTTAACTTTTTTTTGATAAAGGTGCATGGTGCTTGATAACGCAGTAATTTATCATCGTAATATTAATAAGACATTAGAATTGGAGTTGTCCGTGTAGAAATAACTTAGATGAGTCATGAAGAGACCAATTATTTCTTCAATTACAAATGCTATTGCTTTGTGGAGATTTTGGTACATGAAGATTTTAGAACGTGGAGATTTTTATTTTGGAGATTCTCGTCTGTGGAGATTTAGGTACATAGAGCTTTTTATGTGTGGAGATTGCTGCATGTGATGATTGTTGTTTGTAAGGATTTATGAAAGTGGAGCTGATTTCGCAGTGGAGATTTTTACCTGTGGAGCTTATGCCCTAGAAGCTTTATTTGGTCATCGTCTTCAAAAGTATAGTCTGTATATACATACAAGTCATATAATATGGTGCATTATGGTTCGGTTTTGAATTTTTTTTGTCAATAGACACATTTTCTGAATTTGTTCACATGTAGGCCTAATGCAAAAAGCCCTTTACCAAAATCGCTTCTCATAGAAATTTAAATCTGTGGAATTGTGTACATCGTATCATTAGTACCGCTCTCGTAAAATCATTTTCAACAGGAAGACATCAATTTTTACGCTTTTTCGGTTCGCTGAACCAAAGAACCGGATACCATTTAGTTGACAGAGTGCAAATTGTGTATATTAACTTCTTGACCAAACGCCTTGCATTTTGAAGACGGTTAATTTTTTTTTCTTCGCCAAATTTGGATCCTCCTTTCTCATTGAATATAATACATACATATTCAGGGTGTATTGAGACCGTGGGTAATAAAGAAGCGCTTGTTGGGGTCAAGACTGTTTCATGAAAATTAAGGGAAGAAAAATGCAACATAAAAATTTGATCTTGGCGGTTTCCTATTGGCGAAAAGTGAACAAATACAGTCGAAAAATATGAGTAAAACCAACAAAAAAAATTACGACAAGAACAACCGTGTAAAGATTGAACATCTTTTCATTCCTATAATATAAGCTAGGATCTTGTTCGAAAAATCCAGGTTTCTTCGCAAATCAATATTTTTAATGTACGGAAGCTTTACTAAAGTTCCCTTTACTCTACTTCCCTTATAACTGGGCATTGCAGTCCGAGTTCACATTTGAGTCCACGTGCATTTTAAGTTCATTTCGTCATTAAAAAAAATGGAAAGGGTTATCAAAGCTCAAAGGTTTATGGTAGCTCATTAAAATAGAAAATGAAGATGGGAGCAAATTGATAATAGGATTACCATAATAATTTGTTGTAAAAATTTCAGCCTTTCACACTTCTCTGCACACATCACAAAATTAATATCGATTTTCAATTTAGCATGGAGCTCAGTTGGTATGTGTCCACTTTCTTGTATTTTGTACATCCGCTATTCTACATAATCGCTTTTTACGCAAAAATGTCCACTTGCAAACGACAAAACATATTAACAAGCATGCATAAATGTACGAAGTAGTTTGGATTATCGACCACATTCATTACAAATATACGTTTCCTCAAATCAATTTGGACTTGAAATGTATGCATTATCATAAACACAACCAGATAAAATTGATTTTATTGGTACAGTTATATTTGAGTATATTATGTGAAAAAAGTTAGAAACTACTGAGAACTTTGATTATTGTTTGCATTGAAAAGTTTAAACAGAGCGATTACGTTTGTGTAAGTATGTCTTAAAAGCCGATATGCAATATGTTACATGTCAAAATTATATTAATGATTACTTTTATTCAATTAAATCATGGCTTTATTTAATATAATATAATGCGTAGAACATTGGTACATTTTTTTATGAATAAAACTGCAAATGTAAAATTTCCCTAGCAGCTTTGAGTAAACATTTTTTGCCTATAAAACATTCAGTTTAGATTATTATATTTATATTTAGATATTTTCAGTTGATATTAGAATCCCAGGAATCCTTGTTATCAATTTTAAAACAACATTAAGCCTAAATCTAATAAAAATTCAATGCATAATTACACCACAATTGGTAATAAAATTCATGCAGTAAAAACTAATAACAATAATAATTTTAATTTTCGTCCTCTGACACAGTTCATGGAAATTGTCGAAGCATTTTTTGCATTACGTTTTAAGTGTCATGAGAACCTGTTTGCTTCCTAGTATATCAACGTTTAGCCGTACAACTACTGCTAAAATATTCCCTTGAAATCATGCGGATTTTCTACATTCTACTTGCTTTGATTTTACTGGTATGTAACCGATTTCCAATTTTGTGTTTAGTAAAATTTCGTAAATCAAATGTAAGTTATTCGTTATTTTGTAGTTACAATTTCCAATGGGGAGTCCATTGGCACGCAAAAAGAAAAACAACACTGACTGTGACAAGGAGTGCCAAAACGAAAGAGCTATGCAAAGAGCAAAATCAATACATGATAGTAAAGCCGGATAGAATGTCGACGGTCATTGAAATTGTAAACACCGTTTATGTTTATAGATAATTTGTCAGCCAAGTTAATAACAAAAATATTAAATATCGTATCGTTATACAGCATGTTTTACCTATTCCTTATCGAAAAGCACTTCCAGGATATCTACATATGAGAACTTGTGGACAGTCATATATGCTTTTACATTCGTGCTTTTTCATAACGGCTAATTATGCTAAGGCCCATGCCAAGAAAGTATACTAGTTCGTGATCTTTTTTTAGTTTAGCTATCCAGCACTTCACACTTAATTGCTCAAACGAGTGAACTACGACGTAGTTGTAAAGTTAAGCTCGTAAATGTGTATACAAAAAGTATTGCGCAAAATGTTAAAAAACACGTCAACATAACACAAACAACAGAAAGACGGGCTTAGTAAAAAAACGGAAAAATTTGAACAACTACATCATAATCGAGTAATGAATTAAGTACAACAAATGTGATACCTACCATGGATGGTAGTAGTGAATTAAATCATTAGTTTGGTTTTTTCAGTCTTAATAAACAATTTGTGTAGTAAAGTAAGAACTTTTAATCTCACAAATGCAACCATTAAAAAGTTGATGAATTCTGAACACTTCGTTTCATTTGCAATATAATAATGTAGTAGTAAAGTGGGGATTTGAATTTCCAGTATAGTAAATCCGTCTGTCTGTTGGAGAATACGATATCTCGTATAACATTTCGATATCTCAAAGCGACGTACATGCAGTTCAACCTAAAATCATACCGTTAGACAATGTCTTACTTTGGGTTAACTAATTTTACTTTAAAATAATTTAATCCTTTGGACTTTAAATATAACTGAACAGAAGTAAGTCGTATAAGTTTCAAAATTTGAACAAAGTGGCCTTGCTTTTGAAACGCGGGTTGAAAATGTATCTGTTTAAAATTTAACGTATTTTTGCAAACTATCAGACCACCTTATTGCAAGAAAAGTCATAGGAAATTTACAATGACGTTTATAATACAATTAATGGGTATATATTTCATAAACCAAGACACACGAGGTTGTAAATTATGTCAAAGCTTGAATTTCGTATATGAATATTTTGAAATATCTGCATCCCAACGCATTATAAATTGGCATTTGTTCTAAAACTAGGGTATCATAAATGGCGTTGCTCTATAGAGTTATTGTGCAATCATTCTTGTGTATTGAAGCAGTGAATGTTAACTGAAGTATTTATTTCAGACAACTCCTAAAACAAATCGTCAATTAAAGTAATACAAACTGAATCTATATTTTGTCCAGGAAAATTTCATAAAATCACTAAAAAGACACGACATGAATAATGTGTAGTTTAGTTCGGCCTTATCCTGCATTTTTCAAAATTTGTTTCCCTTTTCCTGGAGCCCGAGTGGTAGACAGCTGTACTTTCTCTTACAAATAAAAAAAGTACAGTGATATTGTCGATACTTTTATTTCATTACACTTATACGTATGATATTACCTTCATACATGATTGGAGAAGTAGCAGGACCATTGCAAAAGTCACTTGGAGTACGATACCTGAGTCAAAATACCTCTTGGCGGCACGGATGTTAACGTATTAAGGAAAAGTTAGTTTTCGTCGAGGTTAATGCACAACGAAATTGTGAGAATATGAACAGAACGTATTAGTAGATATCTGTACTCATGAAAAATGGTTTAATCAATAAGTGATTTGTTTTATTAATTACGATACAACAGACCGGAAACTTTATTAATCATTTAGAAAAAAGTAGTTAAAACCTGTAATCCCCATAAAAGTCAACTGGTAGAACAATAAAGCCTGACAACATGATGCAACGAGTTGTTTTTAAATCTTGAATTCAGTTTTAACGAAAGTTTGAATATTTCAAGTCATATATAAGTCAAAAGATGAAAATTTTAAAAGTCGCATGACAAGGGGTTTGTCATTTTTTGTAAAGTTGTAGGATATTTTCGTGCTCCGACGGATGTATAGGATAAGGGATAGATCTCCAGAAATATGGTATAATGCTAGATCATGAAACATGTTAGGTTGCACGATGAAAAGCTGTTATCATCTTTCGACTCAAGAAAATGTTTTTGTAGTTCCAATATCTTATAATAAATACGAAACATTTCAATAAGGGGCATATATTTATTTGCTATATATATTAGATGAAATTCCCGTGGAACTACAATATTAGTCACTTAACAACACTAGTCCAGTTTCGTTAAACGATAAGTACACAGAAATTGGCAGCAATGTACAAATCCAATTTAATGCAATTCATGCAAACCATACACACAGCAAAGTGAAACTAGACGGAAGTGAACTAGAAGATGGTGCCGGACATTCATTTAGTTTAGAGGAAATGCATTTACTAAGCGATGATACAAATGTTGATCACGGATTCGAATCCAACTTGACTAATGATTCGAAACGCGTCAACTATTTTGAGAAACATTGGACTTCAAACAAAATATCCGGACGGGAAGTGGATTTGCCGCATAACGAAAACTCAGATCATGGAGATAAAATTCAAACTGGGGATAAT
>JAQFZG010005635.1:0-10111 GCA_034695465.1 Entomobrya nicoleti
AGTTGTTCTAGATTCGGTGGAACGGAAATACATTTTCTGGAAAGCCAACAAGTTAATCTTGCTGTCGATAATCGGTTATCTAGTTTCCGTAATTATATCGCATCAAATGAATGCATGATGAATGAGAAAAAAATAAAAATATTTAGAACAAAAATGGTGATCGAAAGATTTTATATATTTTTATTATGCTTACTCATGAAATTTTCATTAATAAAATAACGATACATACTTTTTACAATCAAACGACACATAGTGGAAGGCCCAAATAGTTTACTTCAATACATACATCTAAATCATATCAGTAATAGTATACAAAAAAGTTGAAACTGGAAACAAAAGCAACCTGGCTAAACAATAATCGAAGGAGCAGCAACTCTAAATAAAATACGGCTAAAAATTGTGTAGTTTATTAAATGTAGAATAAAAATTAGCATAGTGGTCATTACTTGACTAAAATAAAATTACGATTATTTATAACTTTATAACAGTACGTATGGAAGTTCCAACAAAATAGTGTATGTTATACTACACATTTACATAAAAATTGCATGTTTGGATTAAATTTTCATTCAATTCCAAGTCAGATTTACGAACATGTTGTTGCTTCCCGAACCTGACACACCTACAAAAACAAAAGACTTATGTTAAAGATTATCATTTTTATACACATTTACAATTATTATTTGAAAAATTGATCTTGTCGGTACATTCAGCAGTTTGCCATCAATATTCTTGGATAACAAACCATATCTCTGCACCAGATTTGGTAATAGTAATAAAATCGCACGTGAAGTAACCAAAAATCGGCTTTAATTTCCGTGCCATTCGCAAGTCAAAAATAATTAACTCTTTTTGCCTTATAAAAACCATTGACACGATGTTCTACATCTCTAAAAGTGAAAGCATGCTAATAATCAATAAACACTTACTAGAATTACGCCAAGGAATCATCCCTGTCAGCAATATAATGCTCAGCCATTTCAATGGTCGCAAAGTTAAGGAAATGAGATGGCCGATGAACTTCGTGGTAAAATTCTTTGGGATTCGCCAGCACCAAGTCATACTTCATTGTTGGCTTGTGTCGTACACCCATGAAATTGTAGTTCCACGATCCGCTTGATGGTACCATGAAAAATCCAAGGAATCTGTCACTGAGCAGCATTTGAACTTTCTCGTAATGGGATGGCAAGTAACCTTTTGGATTGTTCCCTCTATCGGTATTTTGACGACCCCATTCGTAACCACTGCAAATAAGATTGAAAAGGATTAACATTGGAATGGACTGTGAGCATTTAACCAATTTAAATCACTGGAGTAGCAAAATAAAAAATACTGACCTTGGTGTTAGCTTATAAGCTGTTAATGAGCAAGATCCAGGAGTGAAAGAGCATGTGATGATAACGGACTTTTCTCCGTCCCACTCTGGATTCTCAGCCATCACTTTGGCATGCGTAGTGATGTCTTGTGGTGCCAGTTGAGGAAGCTCATTTGGCTGTGTATGAATCCATCCAAGTGGTTCATATTCTAAAAAATATCAATAAATACGCACAGGTAAGTAATTTAATATCAAAAAGAACTTATTTATTTTTCTTAAACTAAAAAAAATACCCTTTAGGAGATCGTGCCCTGGTAGCGTAATAGGAAGGTGGACAGTTTGATGAGTTCCCCACTGAGGCGGCATCACAATGCAACGGATTTCCTTTACTTGTGGATTATCAGGAGGACTTACGCCATACAGGTATCCAGCAATTTGTGCACTAGAAGAAACAAAACATATATTCCATCATTACACAACTTCTAAAATGATAACTACTAACCCACATAGCAGTTATACATACTTTAAAGTTCTTAAATCTTACCGTAAATCAGATATGATGACAAATTTACGCAACAGATTTTTAGGTAAAATGTAAGTGAATCCAGTCTCTTTGATATCATCCGAAGAAACGTAAATATGATTAGTACGCAAATGTAAGTTAGTGGCGGAAATAGCTCGCACGCGCCACTCCGTCTTGGATGAGAACGTCTGGGTCTCATAATTGGAGGTGGTATTCGTTATAATTTCATCACCATGCTTGTTCACAGTTCGTGTTGTTGTAGCAGTCAGTTGTGACTGTTCCTTACTCTGTTTTTCAATTTCAGCAATTTGCTGCCTTTGCTGAGATGGAGCTGATATTTCCATTCCAAGAAGAATATCTCGGATTTCAGACTGTGTCAAGGATGCCACGTTAACGTTGTTTTTCTTTCCGTAATCTGCAAGGATCAAATCCTTCAATTGCACTTCTACACGAATCCATTCATCATCATTCAAACTGGGCCAAATGTGATGGGATTCTGTTATAGTTGTCTTATCCGGTTTCAGTACGACCTTCGTACGCTCATTATTTACATGAAGGGCTCTTAGAATAAGAATTAATCTTGAAAATGCGGTATAAGAAGAAATTGTTTTCAGCCAGTCATCGTACAAATTGAAGAGAACCATTTGAGGTTCGGTAGCTTTCAGAATGAGGTCACCAAACTTCTCCACTTTCAAACAAGCTTGGAAGGGTAACTGCAACTCTGATCCTTTGATAACAATGTTAGGAAAATCCAACAAGTGAACTTCTAGAGGATCCAACATTCCCTTTCTGGTCACAATAATTTGCTTCGGCTGTTCTTCAACGGGCAAGGAACGAATAAGGGCAGCTACTTCTTCAGCAGTCTTCCACTTGGCCAACTGTCCAAGACGTTTCTGACCAGCCCACACACTAGTGTGAATAATCTTCAAGAACAACTGACCAGTTCTCGGATTGAAAATGAAAATAGCCCCGTTGATTGGCTTGGTAGTCAAATTTCCTTCGAATGTCTTATGAATGGTTACACGATATACGTTAGTATCATCTACAAACCAAATGATTTGATTTGAGAAAAGTTCTCCGTAATTCTGAGACGACAAATATGGCTCAGTAGGTTCAGAAGAGTAAAGCTGCAAGGCCTTACGAATTCTCTCTCGTAAGACATACAATGCAGGATTGGCTTTCATAATTTTAGCCATTGCTTGTTGAATAAGAGGCTTACTTCCTGGGAACCAATTACCATAAGCGCTGTGCAAGTTGTAGGCCAAATCAATGGCAATCAAAACACCAGTAGGACTAGGATAAATGGACATGTTATCTGTTGTGTAATCCAAGAACTTGGCCCTAGCATAACGTTCAATATCATGGGAATCATAGTCTCCCCATCTGAGTTGCACGTCAATCCAATACTTTTGCGTTGTTGTGCTGTCCATTGTGTCTTTTGAGTCGGCCAAAAGGGAAGGTCTTGAAACGTTCCATTTGTATGCAGCAAAAAGAAGAATATCAGCGCAGGATGAGTTCATTTTGTAGGACTTCCTGGGATGAATAGTTTCCTTTTGAACTGTCTCGATTTCAAGAGCATCCAACTCCTGATCAAATACTTGACACAAATCCATAATTACGGACTCGTGAATTTTCTGCCATAAATGGGCTCTGAAGATTTGAATCAGTGAAATCTTCAACGTTGGGATCTTGCCGTGCATGAAAATTCCAGTAAGATCAAGCTGTACTTGGAAACCCACGTAAACATTTGCCCTGTTGATTGTTGGAGACCACCAAAGAGTAAACCTACGGTTTGGAATTTGGTTCAATCCGGAACGTTGTGCGTTGGTTAGTTTCTTGTACTTCATGGACTCTTCGAACCCGGAAGCCTTTTCCCAGAACAAACCTTCCCATGTTGGGAAGTAGGTTCCTTTGAACAATGTATGCTCTAAAATGCCTTCAACACCGCCAAGAGCTTGGATCATGTCAGTACGATAGTTGTTAAGATTCCACAACTTGCCGTCGTGTCGCTGATGGGTCCACCAGAACGGATTCTGCTTAAGAACTTGATACTGCTTGAATTCAGTACGGACACGCCATCCTTTGTCATACGCAAGAGTATGACGATCTTTCTGGAAAAGTGTGTTGATTCTTGGAATACCACGATCCCAGCTATCTTCCAAGTCCTCCAAAGTTAAGCGACGATTTTGCGCGTTGGCCTCTTGTCTTTTAAGTGCATACTCGGCCCAAACTCGCTGCGAATCTACGAATTCTGATTCCCAAGGTTGAACATATCTAAAAATACAATAGAGATTAGATTAATATACAATATATGGGACCGTTTAACAGTTAGTTATTTATGACTTTTCAATAATTTAAAATAAATTTCTTTCATCATACCTGTACAAGTTAGGAATTAGCTGATCTTCGTCATGACTCATACCGGATCTGAAATGTGTAATTCCGACATCCGTTTGTTTACTCCACCTCAAGTCTGACTGGGGAATAAGGACATGCCCCATCGACAACATTCCCAATCCACCAAGCTCCTTAGGTGTGTAGAACACCACAGGAGGAAACCTCGAAGGCATTTTTGAGTTCAGTCCTATTTTGATACGCGTTTGAATTTTGTTTTCACACTTTACAAGAAGATCCAAAAGTTCTTGTGTGTTCACAACAGCTTCTCTGAAGTACGTCATTAAACCAATTAAGGCTGTGTTCCACTTGTTGACAATTTTGGTAAATGTGGTGGAGCCAGAGGCCATCAAAATTTGTCGAACACGATTATGAAATTTGCTCATTGACTCATCGTCCACTCTGAGAAAACATTGAGCGGTTCTCTCTTTCGTGATTTCATTTTGCAAATTCCACACACCATCTCGATGGGTAAATTCCTCATGTGTAGTACGACATTTAGGAAGAATACGACATTCGAAACCGGACATGTTGAAAAGCATATTTGGATTATCTCGGGAGTAAACGCTGACGAAGCTATTTTCCCATTCAATAGTAGTTACTGAACGAGGCAAACGATTTTTGATATCCCAAAATACAGCTCGGCCAAGATTCACATCATGCTTCATCAAGCGCATCCTGGAGTCACGAGGCCAGCATTTCTTGTTGTTGTAACCCACGATGTTCTCATTATTAGGATCTGGATGCTCAGTCAAGTATCGCTGAATTAGATCTTTAGCTTCTTCTGCAGTAAAGCGGAATAAAACGTGGATCCTGTCAACATAACGAATGTATATTCGGATAGGATGAGCCGATTCTGTGTCCACATCTTGGAAAGTAGCAAAGTCATTAGGCATTTGGGGAGGCCCGGCCATTTCTGCTGCTCGTTGCAAACCAAGAACAAGCAGGTCTAAAACAAGTCCATAATACTACACAAAACAATCAATAGTTCAACAATTAATTTTAAAGCCTTTCACAAAGAATTTAATTGCAACTAAAATGGGTATATTTTACGTTGAAAAGCTTACCTGGACTATAAAAGATGCAAATTGTAAACCTCTGATAATACCATAACTGTTAGTGTGGTTCATGTCCTTGTAATTGATTACGATATTGTTCTTAGCTGTCATGTAATCAGCAATGTTATGGTCCACGATCAAGCGGAGTAATCTGTTCAATAGGGTGAGATCCATCTTTTCATAAATCTTTTCGAATTGTGATTCCAACAAAACGTTGCATTCTCCTTCACTGGTATCCCAGATTTCCTGCAGATTGTTAATGCCCTGGCAAAACTTGTAAAGCAAGAGGGGAGATGGTTCTGAATCTGCAGGCTTAACCCAAGGTGGAAACAGTCTTCGTTTGTCAGCCTCATACCACAAGTATTGATCCAGGTAGGCGTCCGTGATTTTCTCCAGAGGCTCCACATCATAAACAGGTACAAGATGCGAGTACAAATCCATAAATTCAATTCCAACTTCTTTGAAAGCCCTCTGAGTAAGCAAATGACGCTTAATTCTAGACAACGCCTCGTGAGGATTATCGTACGCCTGTTCAATTAAACCAAGTTCCTCCCTCTGATTCTGGTTGAGACGGGACTTGACACTGAAATCAAAACGGAAGATAAATACATGAAATACAAGCTACGCAACGATAAGAATGAAACGTTTCACTTTTAATTCTAACCTGTAAGCTTCCTTCAATCGCTCCAAGGCTAAAATGAGTAGCTTTGTGTCATGCTTGTAAGACAGTGGTGGAAAAGGTATTGGAGAAAATCTTCGGGATTCCAGCCAATGAACAGTCGTTGTGTAAATAGCAATAGCTTCTTCAGGTGAGATGTAGGGACCATCCTTCAGATAATTATGTTGTCTTTCTTGTTCAGCCTTCAAATACAATCGAGTCAAACGACCCAGATTCTTTTTACAAACTGTTTTATCGACAGTAGCTCCTCTTCGAATTCTCTCTCTGTTGTAATGAGCCGTATTAGTCCACCAATCAGATTTCATTTTAACAAATCTGAGAATCATGTTTTCAACGGGAGTGGGTAGTCCAGGTACTTTCCATGGGATGTTCGCCTTCCAACATCTCCAAGCTTCAGATAAATGCTACAAGACAAGTAAGTACAAATCATTTTAATAAAATAGAACATTATAGATGTACACAGGCAAGCAAAAAAGAAACAACTAGACGGACAAGCGACAGCATTCATTGTTATTACCTGCAGAATCGTCTTGGCCTTATTTGCTTTTATTCCTTCGGGCATCATGTCGACAATATCGTGCATAACTGAAGCTCGAAGCTCCAAGTCGAAGTGACTCTCCACACGTTGTTTTGTAACAGTTTTAGCGACACCCTTTGAGTGACGACCTTCGAACTGACGTGACAAAAGATTTCCAAGCCAGCGCTCCAAGAGTGGTGTGATGCCCCTCAAAAAGAACAGCCAAACCCTCCAGCCTGGAGCCCAAAATCCACATCCGGGACCTTTACCAACCGGACCCTAGATTAAAACAAAAAAAAATCCCACTAAAGCAAACTTCACATACTAATAAATTGAATAAAATAAAATATTACGTAAAATATAATGTTTTACCGTATTAAATCGGTAGTAGATAACGTGTTTCAAGTCTTTGCACATACGAATTTGCTTCATGAGCTTATACTTGTAACGGTACATTCCTGTGAGCTGGCCAACGTGAGCAAATATGTACTGCATACCATCAGCCAATTGAAACGCATCAACATTGTTTAACCGATATTGGACATGAGAGTCCACAATCAGTTTTGTAAGACGAAGAATTTCTCTGCATAAATGGAAAGCATTTCCGAACCGGGACTTTTTACGTTCCTTCGTAGTCAGTGTCTTCACTGGTTTCAAATTGAAGTTATAATCCAAATGCAGGTAGTTCAAGTTCTTACGATGAATCAACAGATTCAACATGTTATAGCCTTGTCGGCAAACCTAAAAGCAAAGAAAGAACACAATATTGATGAACTAAATTTATTTTCACCAGTTTGATAGTAAAATTTTGATCTGATCACTACTACTTCTATTTATAATTTACCTGAAGCCCAGTTTCAACCCAATCCAAAGTTGTACACTGGAAAAACTTTGTAGCTTTAAACGACCTGAACAGATAACGTTTCTTCTGAGGTTTTGGTGGACGATGCTTAAGTGCATTTAACACGTAATATTTCAGAAGTTTCTGATAGGAAACTCTGACTTTAACAGGCTGCCCAGGTGGGCAATGTTCCTACAACCGATAAAAATAGTGATAACATGAAAAATGATGATGATATCTTGATCAAAATGTGAATTATTTTATTTTATTTTTCTAGGTCGTACCTTGTACCACGTTTTTACTAATGGCACGTCCAACGAACGTCGTGTTCTTCCAGATCGCAAATTATATGGTCGAGGCGCCCATAACAATGCAATACCGTTAGCAGTATTGTCAGTGTAAAGGGGCAAAGATGACAGCAGTGGTTCCACATAATCAAGTTCGAAGTCGTCATCTTCGTCAAAATTATCCTCAAGGGACTACAAATACATAATACAATAAATCATAAATCAATGTATTTAAGAAACATTAACCAGATGTTCAACAATTAAACTTAAGAATAGCAATGTATTTCAGTATTCCTGCGATACCTTAACAGCATGTCGATGAGAAATAGGATTGATCAGAGGATCGAAGTAAAACGCCGGCAAGTCAGGATCTTCGGTCTTAATGAAGACAACATTTGGCGAGTGATACCTAGCATGAAATAAAGAAGCCAACATTAATTAGTACTGGAAAATTTGCCTACCTGAAAAATTATGCCTTATAATCTTACCAATTAGCATGGACGTAATCAGGCATGTTGTTATACAGGTACGGAAATGCAATTCTGTATTCGGTTCTGATAGGCTGTCGAATGATGACCTTGTTGATGTCATTGAATTCATTCCAGTCTTCATCACTGCAAGAATAAAGCAATGAAAATTTTAATAAGAAATAATAACGAATAAGGTAACTGAAGAATATCCTTTGTGGTGAATACTTACAGCTGACTTTGGTCTTTGACCAGCGGCTCAAATTTCGGACCACCAGGTATAGCCATGTTCAATGCCTTAGCGGTGAAAAACGCCTTCAAGTCAAACAGGTAAAAGTAGTTGTCATCTACCAAATCAGTCAATAACTGGTTAGCCAACCGATACAAGGTCGCCATTTGTGGAAGCTCCAACTGCCACCTCTTGTAAGACGGACCATTCACAAATTTAGAATCTGACAATGGTTTGTGATCATAAAACCAATCTGCAACTGGTCTGTCTTCTTCAGGATCTAATTCAATTTGAATAGCTTCAAGGGGTTCAACGTCCAGGACGTTGTCAGCGTAGTCCAGTGGAGGTTCTTCATCATCGAATGGAGGAAACCTCATTCTTTTGAAATGACGCCTATCTCGCTTCTCACGACGCATCATAATCCACATAGTTCTAAATATGAATTATACAACAAAATACTAAACATCAACAATAATTTATTAATATCAAATGAAATAGATGAAAGAGCATTTTAAAAATTGTGTTCCTCATTTTCAGGTTAAACAGCTAAATTTTAATCAACACATACCCCCACTGAGCAATATAGACTGGCTCGATTACCCATGGAATTTCATTGACAAAAGAGATGGCTCCTGTAATATGGTACAGAACTTTGACATCTCTGATTTGTTCCCACTATTTAAACAAACAAAATACATGAACAAAACGTGTAAAATGTGCATTGCATTCCAGTAGACATAAAACAATCAATCAGTAAAATTTATACCGGCATAGGCATATTCTCCAACAGTTTCAATACAGCGTGTGGCATATACTTCAATGCACCGAGGTAGACTCGTTTGTCATGTCTGTATTTCCTGGAGCTCATATCTCCATGATCTCTGATGATTTTCCGTACATGCTCCGGAGGCATATCTTCCTTCTGTGTGTCCACGAACCCAAATTTCCTTTTGTCGGCATATCGTTTTGTTTGTAACTGCTGCCATTTGAGAGCTATAGATGAATAAAAAAGTTTAAAATGTATTAAACGTTAGATGCCAACTAATTTCATCACTATTAAGCGTTTATATTCTTATGTCACAACAAATTTTCTTTATTATACCTTTCTCTTGTTTCTGATCTTCTGTCAGTTCATTTTCGTATGTTCCTGGGGCACTTAATGCATTAGGGTCAAACGGAGTTGTTCCCGGGGGTGCAATATCCTGAAACTACGCAAAGAGGAATTTTTATGATTAATGAAATTTCAAAATTATACAATACAGTTAATTGATCAAGTATATTGCTTCACTAACATCCATTCCTAATGGTTGTTCTTGTTGTGGAGGAGCCCAAGGCTGTGATCCTGGAGGCGGCGGCGGCATCCCCGGAGGAGGGGGAATCATATATGGAGGTGGAAACGACATTTTGGAACTGTCGTTAACCACCAACTACACAAATTTTAACAAGTCAGAGAGGTCGTCGGCGACTGACCTAAAATTGACAACTCGTAACCTTTTTTTGCTGTTGACACACTTACTACTATGATTTAGGTCACCTGTCACTCTCTTTTTTAAGAAATCTAGTTTCACTAATAAAACGTGAAACAAATTGTTGATGTAATTATTTAAAAACTACTTATCTAAACATAAATGCTTCCTACTTTTAGACAAGTAGTGCAACGACGTATTTGTAAAACTTTCAACTTTACCTATCACTCACTCTACTACGGTAAAACCAAACCAAGCTAAAAGCCAAAACAAGTCGTTCAAAACCAAAGAAGCCGATTAGTTTACCTGTATCAAACATTGGCGGTATTCTGTCC
>JAQFZG010005636.1:0-10109 GCA_034695465.1 Entomobrya nicoleti
AAGCAGGTATTTAATTTGGTATGCATAATATTATGCCATATTATGTCTTTGCTGTTGGAGTTGGAAGCATTGAGAACGTCTGTCCAAGTCTCAGTTTTAAGCAGTGAAAACAGGTGTTGGTAGCCTGAAGCTGTCAGGGGGCGGTATTACATATGTGTTGAACCATAAAATAAATATATCCGTGTGCAATGTTTTTACATATTCCTTTAGCTATTTAGACGTTTTAGGGTAGAGCTAACGCATGAATATTTTCAGTAATCTTACACATTAAATATGCAATTAAGGAAATACGGAAAGTCTTTTTTACCTTTAAAATGAATTTGAACATATGCATGGATTACCAGGTAAACCTGTCGTTCATTTTATCAAAAAGTATCACGCCGGGAGATCCAACATAAAACACATGTTTTTATGAAGATAGGTAATATATGCATAAGGATAATAAGGTAAAGTTCCCTTCAGGGACACAATTGTACATATGCATTTAAACAGAATAAGAAATTAATGAACTATGTGCTAGAATATGATCAGATTAAACATATGTTGGGTTTAAAATAAAAGTACTGGCTTGACATCTTAATATAATCCTTATAATCCTTGATAATATAATCCCTTTCCTTTCTTTGTGGTTGATTTCTAAAATCAATATGTGCAAGCTTTTGGTTTTTTACCAGTTCAAGGTCAGTTCTAAAAGTGGTATAAAAATAACATTGCCATACATTTTGAAAACATAACGGCTATTTCCTGTACGTATTCTTTACACAAAGTGATAAACAACATTATTCTTCAGTAAAATTAAGGCTTTGATGACTTTCCTACCTAAGGAAAATTCTTGTTTACTTTTAACCAAACTTTGTATTTCAGTTCTGAATTACAACTTTGAACTTACCTGTCATTTTAATACGTGTATCAAAGAAAACAACTCAAAATACAAAAAAAATCCTGGGAAGCCATCATTCGACAAGGACACTACAGTCGCAGTAGAGTTAATTATTTATGCGTCGTTAAATGTTTGCATTGCAAAACGCGATACAAACCATCCCCTTTGTAAGTTATCACGCTACGTTTGTACATGAGAATTAAACATAGCAAATCTTTTACTGCTTCATATCATTTGTTGCCCCAGCGTTACGATCTAAGCCATTGATGTGCCCTCTTAGTACAAACTTGAGCCAGTTAACAAAAATTATGGTTAAAATCTACACTATAAAATTGCATGACAATATGAAACGAAATATAGAAGAAACAGATCCTATTTGGCTCAGAGATATACATGCAAAGTTAAAGTTGTGCCCTGTTCTTTTAAATGTGTTACACGTATATTTGAGATTGACAACACGAAGAATTTAAAACTCTGACATGCAACTACCGATTGCGGCGAAGGATATGATGTAAATGAACGTATATGTGTGTTTCAGTACGCTTTTATACATTCATGTATGCATGTACGTGCTTGTATGTATATAACAAATATGTCCTATCTATTCCGTATATAATATAATCGGATCAAGGGCGATATTAATGTCTGAAATGCATTCCGTTTTGATCAGCTATGATCCTGCATGAGAATCGTGAATAAAAACATTGCCATTTAAAATGTATGCGACATTGAGACCACAATATCTCCGATTATGTTTTACCCCCGGGACTGAAAATCAATATCATAGAAGGTGTTGATCTAAGGTGTCTGTGTGCCAAGTTTGGTGTCAATCGGTTAACTAGTTTTTGAGAAATCGTGTTTACAGGCACACACTCACACAGACAGATATGACAGTAATCTCATTAACTACCTAGCTCCGCATCGGTAGTTAATAAACTATATTACTCGTGGCTTTACCCTACTTGTTTATTTAGTATTAACATAAACAGGGTGAGTTGTAAGGTTTTTTCTTTTTCACATTTGTGTATTAAAATAATTTCAATTGATGTGATGGGCAGCTCAAATTGTAAAACACATTATCCTATACATATTTCCATGCGGTTTTTATTTACATAAGATCGATTCGATTTAAACACATTAAAGAGGTTCTAACTGCCATATAAAACTGAACATGCACAGTGCCCCAAAAGCTTTTTATACAGTTGTCGTGTGCTTCTATATGGCTACTATTCATTTAATAATATTTCAATAAACTTTTACATATACTTTAGTATTTCAATAAGAAAGTAATAGTAGGTATGAAACAAATGTATGCATTTAAATGGTGTATGTAAATTATCATCGAACTTCACATGAAACAACTCGTCTACTATATCAAAGTACGTATTAATGCCCGCTAGTCTAAAACGAAACAAAAATGCGTAGGAAACGTAGCCATGCATACCAGAAGGAATGAAGGTCAAGTACAGGAATACAACTGTACATGTGCATTTCAAACAAAGGAAGAGAATATCTTTACTTTAGTCCAATATCTATAACAGCAGAACTAAAGTTTTAATAATAAAAATATCAATATTTAATTATTATCAAAGCAAATTATTTTTTCGACCAAAACGTTGTAGTCTCAAGTATGGTAAAATATTCCAGATTTATACACGTTTTTCTTTAAAGTTTCACTAGCCAAGTATAAATCTCGTGATGTTTACGGGTTTTAAATACACAGGCTTCTCTTTAATTTTATTAAAAAAAAATGAATATCTTACCTTTTACAAAAATGCAAATCCAGTGATGCAAAATTATTTTTTTGCTATTTTTAAAATATTCAATTGTTTCCTGTAATTACGATCTTCAGATATATAGATAACACAATGTTTTCACTTTAAAACGTGCAAAGATCTGTTTTGATTTGGTTTATTTATTTCAGTATTTCACATATACACCAGTTACGAATAAAGTGGTTATCTCAGTAGTTACGACAACTATACAGACACGTTATTACTAGTTTTTTTTGTAATTACCTAAGTAAATAACTACAAGTTAGCTAAGAAGTCAGTACTTCATTAATGTGTTAATTGAATTCATAGTTATTCAGTTCATTTAAGACCGCACAAAAGGCTAAAACAATTAACAAGAACGCAGCAGGTTTCATTTATTTAAATTATTAATTTTATTTAGGAGAAAGTAGCTGTTATAATATATTATGGAAGAAAAATTGTACACGAGAACTTTAACTAACCTAATTATTATACTGAGAATATTGATAAGTTATTAATTGAATCGATGATTTTGATACGTATACACTTACACACACGAAAAATGATTTTGTTTAAAAATGACAAACATTTAATGTTTAATATCCAAGAAGACAAATACAATACAAGAGCTTTTTGTACGCAATTCGTTTTGCACCTCAGAAGAATCTGAACGTTACGCTGCTCGTTCACCAGGAGAATGTCTTTTGCTTGTCTTGAAAAAGCCTTGTGATGTGTTCTGCTTAAATAAGGATGTTCTAAGACAACGTGTCACTTTTCCAGGATGACGCATTTCTTCAGGCTCAGGTATGTAGTGTTCAAAGTTATCATCAACAGAAGGAATCTACAGTAAAAATAGCTTCCGAATGCAATGCGCAAAAAATATGCGGGGCGTAGAAATTGCTTAAATACATGTAATAAATTTATAACCTAACCTATTGAAAGGATTCAATATACTTGCATGTGTGTACTTGTAAGTTCTCAATACTGCTGGATTTAGTATGTTCCAGTACTGTCCCTTGGGTTTTGAAAATCGGGGTGGAAATTTTGAGAACTGAATAGCACGTGAGACATTTATAAAATACATAATATCCTGGCGCGTGTTACAGTTCCTACGCAATAAAAATACATGTTCGAACAAGCTTAACGTTATTTACATAAACTGTTAAACATTGATGCCATGCAATAATTTGCTTTTTTGTTTAAAACAGAACAAGACTTATAGGTAAATGAATACTAGAATCAAAATGTTCATCCAAAATTCGACAGCTGTATTGGGAATATTATGACAATCAAGAACAAAGGAAACCCCATCCTTACCATGTTTTAGAGCTGGCATAACTTATGTTTTGGATAACTTTTGCGTTTTTCGACAGTTTAGGCATATTCCACCTCATTTACATTCATAATCACGTGTAGAAAAAACTGATGCATAAGTAAGAGTATAGAAAAAAAAATTAAACTAGACAGTCAAGCGTTCGGATATAGAACAACATGACTTCGTAATGAATGCAGTCGATACTCGGAACTATATCATCTCGTCTGTTTTGTCGTTCTGCAGAGAGAAAATAAAACGAGAGCAGGGTTTACAAGTGGGTGGGTATTTTTAAGTATTGAAAGCGATTACGAAGAATTAAACTGAAGTGGTGAACCGAGATACATGTTAAAAAGGAACTTAGATAAGAATTCTTTGGTTGTATGCAGAGAAACGTGAAATGGTTTGGATTTCATATTAAATATAATGCTATTGGATGCTATTATCAATTGGATTTATTCGTCATTTAAAACTTACTAGAGAGTATACTACATTTGCTTATTTGATTAACTTAATGAACGAACGACATTTGTTACTACGCTACCAGTATAACCAATGAAATTGTAACGTGCTAACGACTAATCGAAATATTCTTGCTCGCATTATGAATTAATTTGAAATTTATTTTTAAAAGACTAGTGGAAACTGAAGTAATGATTAAATGTACTACTACCATCCCTGGTATGTGTCGCATGTGTTGTACACAATTTGTGTTAAATTATGACGTAGTTGTTCAAATTTTCCCGTTATTTTATGAAGCCCGTCGTTCGGTTGATTGAGTACATTCTCCAATCCAACCTTGAAAATTATTTGCAGTTCTACAATTTTATTAGCCAGGATTTGTAACTGATCAGTTATACGAGCATCCCCTTCTGTTAAATTTGCCGTGCTGTCACTTAAATCTAGATTAATTTTTTCGATTATGACTTGAGAAGACTTGCTGAAATTGAAGTTAAGAGAATTCGGATCAGGCCCAAATGACTGAATTTTGTACTTTGTGTTTGTTAGCTTGTCTTTTTCCAGATGAAGTTGCATGTTTCTTGAATCTGCATTATGTCCTGCTGCAATAAACTTAGGATTCCATATACTTTTGGAACCACAGGGCTCAAAGTATGCCAACAGGTCATTATGGTGGTTATCAATGGACCATTTATCCATTTTTTGTACATTTTCAGGAACGTTAACACGCGAACATATATTCTTGTAACTTTCAAGCGGCTCATGATATACCAGAGGACCAAACCCACGTAGCTTGGTAATGTCAACATTAAGCTGATTACCGCCTTCCTCTTCATTACAAATTTGAAATGATTCTATCTGCACCCTCCTTCCAAATCTGTGAAAAGTAATGGTGTAAATGGGTTTATAACTTTCCTCAAATTCCATATTTTTTAAAGAAAATAATATAGTTATCGTACTGATTATTTGTAGTTTCGTTTATGTCTCCAGGCATATACTTGACGCTCCGAGATGCATGACAAACCGGAAAATTGTATGCAATGAAACATGTATCCGTTCTGATTGATGAAACGTAGGATCTTTTATTCCAAGGTATATCGGTACAGCCAGCAGATGAATTACTTTGCAAAATCATACCTGTTTTTAAAAATGTCAACTGTTCCTTAGACAATTTGGTTTGCAAAAATAAGCCTTCAAGAATAACCGTAAATCATATTAATGTATAACTTACCAGTAAAATTTTGATGATCATAAAGCTGTATATTTACTGAATATGCACAAGAAATTAAGAAAATCTTCAAAACGTAAAAAATATATAAACTCCGCACTAAAGCTTCCATTGTCGTACACTGAATTTCAACACAATTACAAATCACGTGTTTATTTTTAAATATTGACGTTATTCAATGGATATTTTATAGAATTCTTTTAGATACTAAACATGAAGTCTTAAAACCGAAGTAAAACTGATTAATAAAAATCATAATATTTGGCTTGCTAAAAGAGTACTTTACGTACGCTTACGTACAGTACACAATACACTTTGAAAAGTGGTGGACGGTGTTAAAATATACTGTGTTTTTGAAACATAACTTCGTAAGCTCTTATGAATACATATATAAAGAGATGTAAAATTTAATCCGATTTGGTATTTAACCTGTTGTGCTGAATATTGAGCTTCTTACACAAATAGGTCACAAAAATAATCTACTTCCGACATTCCGTATGAAAGAAAAGAGGCAAGTGTAGATTTTTTAAATTGAACTCTTTTATTATTATTGTAATCCAGATGTATCGCAGATACTTAAGCTGTTCAAAGTAATAATAATAATAAGATTATCGGTTTCCCGATAACACATGTTCTTATAATATCCAAATCCCATAAGATTACAGCTGTTTTGCGCTCAACATGGTAGAGTATTTATTTTGCGACTGAAGTCATTGACATTTTTGTATGCCAGTTTATAGTAGTTCAGTTTTGCATCCTTTCTGATTTGGTAATGATACGATATTTTTTTGTGAAAATAGTAATAAACGTATATACGTACGTACTTCGTTAAATACACAATATATTTGAATTAAGTCTTTGTTGTAAATTTATTTGTATTAATTAAACAGCCCAGCGAGTTATTCATATAACCTAACATACAATAGTTTGACACGATCTTCATACGTGAAATTTAAATGACAACTATTATATGAACGCAATGGTTATTTCTAGTGTCATTAAAGTAAAGTTGTATCATATTATTTTTAATTGAATACCGGTCTGCTATACATTTAAAATTTTACTTGTTTTAAATAATCTGGCTCATATTAGACCATGTGTTCCACATGGTGGTTCTTTATAGCCCATATATCCATACTTTTCTATCATTGGGGAATGTTGGAAATTGTAAAGATTGAAACAACAACTAAATATGTACCCACAGGTTTAATGAAATCCCAACTATTCATATATTGATAGTGCATATCTTAGATATATTATTGTTCACACAATGTGCTTGTTAATGAATTTGTTTCTTGTTGTTTTAGACACAAAATTAATACGTATCCAATTACACGTATTATAATTGCTTATCGAATAAAAAGATAAAAAGATTGACAACATGTGAACACTTCTAATTTATTAAAATATGAGTAAAACAGTATTTAAGAGCTCAGAAAATAAATTTGTGATACAAGAATTTTTGCAGGGATATATATTGTATGTAATAATGGAAAAATATTACACAAATAATTATTGCCTGCATTTATATTTTATATTTTTTTCGGTTTCTCGATACTAAAAAGGCTGTTGGCATTCCCATTTTTGTTATTTCACTGTGAGAAAATTTCTACATTACATTATACGCATTCAAAGGTCCTACAAAATCTTAACCATCAAATACAATTGAAGTAAAAAACACTCTTTAATATTCTTAAGCAGTTAACTTCGTAATACAGTTTACATTTTTAATTCAGAAAGAGTAACAAATGTTGTGGTTATAAGGAATAAAGATTTTTTTAAAAATAATTTAGTTTTTATGCTAATTAAAAAGTTAAATTTGATACCGTGTAGCATCTGAAATTCTTGTTTCAATCAGGCAAACAACTCGTTTAAGTCAAATTTAATCTTTTGGGTCAAATTTTGGAATGCTGCTTGCAGAGAGATAAGCTTTTCATTAAGCTGGGTAAAACTTTCAGTGTAATTTTTAAGGCTATTCTCTATGCCACTTTGAAAATGACTTTGGTTTTGAATGATTAGGGCAATTTGGTTCTGTTGATCGACAACCTTCTGGTTATAAATTTGAAGTAATTTTTTATTGTCCGACGAAACACGAGACAAATATAATAGACAGCTAGTGTAAAAGTATGGGGAGTGAGGGTCCGGTCCAAATGACTGAATTTTGTACGTAATGTTGGTTAGTCGATCGATTTTCACGTTTCTTTGCATATTTGCGGAATCAGGCGAACGTCCGGCAGCTATAAATTTAGGACTCCACTTATTCTCTGAACAATCCGTCTCAAAATATGCTAGCATGGCATTATGGTGGTTGTTAATAGACCAGTTATCATAGCTGTGCACATATTCAGGAACGTTGACACATGAGCATACATTTTTATAGCTTTCTAGTACCTCAGGAGGAGGTCCTCCACGAAAGGTCCTCCAAGTATATTGATAGACTATATCAACGTTGAGTTTATCACTGCCTTCTTCTTCGTTACAAATGTGAAACGTTTGAATATAGCCAGATCTTCCCATTCTGTAAAGCGGTATGTAGTCGAAGCTTTAAGAACTTTAATAAATTTTAGAAAAATTATTAAACTTACTGTGTTGCGGATAAATGTATGTCTCCTGGCATATATTTCGCGGTCACGGTCGAATAACAATCCGGATGATTGTAGATAACAAAACATGTATCTGTTTTAATGGAGTAGGCAAGCGCTTGTTCACTTGCAGGTATATTGTTACAGTCCGCAGTTGAATTACTTGACCAAAACAAATCTAAAGAATTTAAACAACAGAATATCTTAGAGTACATTTAACAATAATTTAAAAAAACTTTTTTAATATGAAGAAGGAACCTGTGAAATTGTTCCGCTTAAAAAGTTGAATACTGACTCCAGAGACACCAGAAATAATCAAAATGTTTCCGAAAAGAAATACGTATAGAAGCAGTGATACCATTGTGTTGCCGCGTTTTTTAACTTTTTGCACAATAATGTTTGTTTACACATTTATGAGTTGAAGTTTACAACTGCGACCTAGTACACTCGTGTAAGCACCCACTTGTGAAGTGCTGGATGTCTAAACTAAGAAAGATCAATAACAAGTATGTTTTCATGGAATGGGCTTTTTCAGCATAATCAGCCGTTAGGAAAAAGCACGAATGCAAAAAGCATAGATGACTGTCCACAAGTTCTCATAAGTAGATATCTTGGAAGTGGTGAAAATGAATGATAAACACGACCTAGTTTTAGTAATACGCTCTTTCTTAGATAACAGGAAGTGGTTTTTGATGAGAAATAAGTATCGCATGCTATGGTAAATAGTACGGTGAATGATTGCAGTACAAATATGTTTAATACTGGTTTATTTGTTATACATTGAATTTCAACTATAGAGTTTTCATGTTATAAGCATTCTTACATCTTGTTGACAAACTTATTATAGTAGAGTGCTTTAGTATGGTGGCGAGATTTATGAGTATATGGGACACAAAAGTTAAATAAGTTTACGATCACGAAAAATAACGGATGCGGTGTACGAAGCTCTGAAAACTCACAAACTTATATATATAAATTTTATTTTTTTATTAAGCTTCCGGTCGTGTAAAAAATGATAGTAAAACATTGGATATGTAGTGACCATTCTAGCGGTAAGTTTCAAGTAGAAATGGTATTATAAATTATCTTACAGGTTTCTTTCATAAAATGTGGACATGTTTTTCATAACACATTAATTTGCCCATGCAAATGAAGTTAGGCTTACGAAAAATAAGAAAACAAGATGCGCTAATATGACATTTCTAAAATATTTAAGGTTAAATTGATAAGTTTAATTTGTAGACAAGAATTTGTTTCACGACAAATGCTGTAATAAAGGACGCAAAGCCTAAAACCAAAACCATAATAACTTTGTACTCTAATTTTACTAACAGCTTATAGATGTCAAATTCAATTTTGTCAGTAAAACTTCAAAATTCTTAACATAACCCTCAATTTTTTCAGTGAATTTATAAAAGTGGTCATTCTGTTTCTTTAAAATACCCTCCATGACATTTTGATTATTATCTTGGTTCTTTTTCAATTGGTCATACTTTGTCTCCAATTCCATAACTTTATTGGTAATAGTTAAAATATTTTCTGTGTCCACATCCACCCTACTTTCTGTTGTACTCTCATAACTTTCCTCTCTTTCAGTAGATACCAATTCCATGTTATCGGTTGTCACGTGTGCAGATATACAGCTAGTTTGATAATACAGAGAGTTAGGATTTGGTCCGAATGACTGAATCTTGTATGTGGTTTTGGTCAAACTATCTGTTTGTAAATGGTCATGCATATATCTAGAATCCATTGAATGTCCAGCTGGTATAAGCTTAGAATCCCATTTATCAACTGAACAATCAGGCTCATAATAAGCCAGCATGGAATTATGGTGGTTGTTAATAGACCAAGTATCCATATTTTGCACACATTGCGAAATGTTGACACATGA
>JAQFZG010005637.1:0-10108 GCA_034695465.1 Entomobrya nicoleti
GGCGCGATCCCCGTGTTCAGTGGCAAGACCATTGTTACCCAGGCTAACAATTGGATCTTTGTTTGAGTCGTATTTGATTTGATATGGACTCACATTCGGATTAGTGGCTGGTGGAGAGGCAGCTGGGGGGAAATGTGGTTTGGCTTGATAGGGTCCATGGTAAATGGCCTGTTGTTGGGGACCTGGTTGGAATGGACTAAGGTTGGGTCCTGATGTTTGAACTGATTCAAATATAAGCAGTAGAAAGGACGAAACGAGAAGAAAATCAACTGAGAATTTAGCAGTTTCCATATTTCTTTGGTATCAGAGTTGCTATTCTTCTTGTTTTCTTTGAAGATATTTTTTAGATGGACTGGTGTATTTAGAGAGAATGAGTGGAGTATTTATAGAAAAAATTTGCAGATTCCGAGACGTTGATAGTAAGTTGATAGGAACTTACGTAAAAGCCGAATAATTTGATGAGATCAATAAAAATTGGGGAAATAGGCAGACAAACAAAGATAGTGGATATGTCACGTACTCAAATTGTACCCAGAACTAGCTTGTAGCATGTTTGATTGTTTGATAGTTATACTTGAAACAAAGCAATCAATATTTATTGGTATTCATTGACTAGATAACTTTAAACAATAGATCGTATCTTCGTCTTTTCAACATAACGTAATGCAATGTAATTCAATTTACAATGTGATCATGTAGCATGTTTTTTTCGCTGGTATTAAGTCATTTTGTTTTGAATACAATTATTTTACTATGTCTTAAAATCAACCTAGAATGATTCGGATTTTATCGCGAGATTATATTTTTACGGTACTATTTTGTAATAGCTCACATTCCTCGTATAAAACTACGTCTCGAAAAAAACTATGTAATTAATAGTAGTACATAGTACTAGAAAAACGTAAAACTTTTAATCCTTTTCGTCATGGTTAAGGTTAGAGATGAGCAATTTTAATAAGATATATTTGCTTTGGTGAACCCGAAAATTTTGTGATTAAAAACCGTCTGATTAACAGAGTAATAAAGTAATAATTTTTTTTATATTTTAATGCTTTGTGTTTAGGCGTAAAGTACAGAAACAAACCAAACTAGACAATTAGCGGGCCGCATTCCTAAAATAATGAATTGTATATTGCATTTAAGTTTCGTAATGCATTTTTTTAATTTGTATTATTGAACCGCCGCCGCTGAATCTTCTATGGGAATGCATTTCAGACCTGGGGGTCAAACCTGGCCTGAGATATAGGGCTCACAAGGTCACATGCATTTTAAATGACAATTTTCATCGTCTAATACAATACATATATGACGATAATATGACGATGAGGATGATAAGGTGAGCTCCGGAGCTCACCTAGGCCAGCTCCCGAGGTCACTTCTGAGGATATGAGTCAAAAGGTGTGGTGGGTTGAGAGTTGAGGCTGTTATTAAATCACTTGGAAAACTTTGAAGCCATTTATCATAATATATACCTTGTCAAGTGAAGAGATGGGTTCATTAACATTATATGATTACTTATTACTATTTGGAATGGAAGTTTAAATAAAATTCAAAAAGGAATTATATATATTAATAAATATTTTGCAGCATAAAGTGGTAATAGTGTGTTGTTTATTAATTTGGAATATCATAAAGGATAATGGTAAACCATCAATAATTACTTGGTACTGTCACATTTAATTAAATATTGTTTAAAATGGTAAATTTTAAACTATTTCACTAAACATTCAATATATAGATTTTTGAAATCAGTTAATAAGTTTTTGAGAGCATACATGGTATATTGAGGAAGACTTGATATCAAAAAATTTCACTGTTTACAAAGGCAATCCATTTTCATTACTAAACTGTACTCTTGAGTAATTGGGTTGTGGATACTTCTTGCAAATAAATTGTACGAAACGTTTTTTATATACTAGTAGCATTAACATTTGACATATATTCTACCAATAAAAATAGCAATCGTGTTGGTAAGGAAAAAGAACAGATTGGTAATTTCGTCACGATTCTGCACAAATATCTTATTTTAAAAATCTAAGTATTGCCAGTTTGAAATAAAAGCTGAAAGTATTGAAATTGAGTACACACTGACATTTTAGCCTTTTTATACCCTTTTTAAATTAGACCCAAAATTAATAGGTAAATTTAAATTAGTTGGAAAAAATAAACAATAAAGATATTACATTGTCTTATTTTACAGAGTTCGTGGAATTAAACGAGCTCATTATATGGAATTTGATTTCTTGTTGTGAATATGTTGTAAATAAAAATGGAATAAATTCGTTTGTCCTCAAAGTATCGCTTAAAATCATTGGCTGACTTTAGTAATTTTTCGTAAATGTGAATTCAATTTTCATATTTTTTTAAGCGAACTGTATTGACGTATTTTTATGCATCTTAAATGTATATTAAATTTCACATACAAGCTTCAATTGAAGTATCAGTCTTGTCAGTTTACTTCAAGCTAAACTACAGTAAAAACCAAACTAGATACTTGGCGGGCCTCAATCCTAAATCAATGACTTGTATGTAGCATATGAGTTTCGCAATGCATTACAATTTGTATGATTGAACCGCCGCCGCTGATTGGCTGAGCAACTCCGGCGCGGGTTATAAGTTGGATCTTCTGTTGCTGTAACGTCGCTATAAAGTTAGTTAGAATGCAACTTAACTAAAACTAAATTAACAGTACAGTTGACAATGCAATCCGATATCATCAAAGACTTTGTGGAAGGTTGCAGCCAAACATCTTGGTGAACAAGGCCTAATAACGGTTGTAATAATTATCCTGGAATGGCTATACATGTCTTGAAGGATATTTAGCCAAATAATGAGTCCAGAGTGATCTGTTACCTTAAAGATGACCTAGATATTTTGTAAAACAATTATTGAACAGAGTTTAAAATTTCTAAAATATTTTTTCGTTCTTAAGCTGAAAGAAGTATGTATTTTTGACAAAAGTTGCTGACAAAATAATGGAAGCCTTGGGATGTGGCATGAGTCTTTGTTCCACAAAACCTGAGTGGCCAACAAGGTACAATAAATGCTAAGGTTTCTTCGCAACTGGAACTGCCAGGGGGATTTTTTGTTTCGTTTTGGTTTTTCATGCAGAATTTTTTTTTCATTTAAACTGTTCAAAAGGTATAGCCTGTGCATATACACATTGTAAACAAAAATTGCACCCTCAAAAAGTAGTAAAGGCGTTATTTTCTACCCAAACACAGGACGAAACGAAACAAAATGGCGGATCACCATTGCAGTTCCAGTTGCGAAGAAACCTTAGAATTACCTGTGCATAGACGGTAAGCTTATCCAATTCGATGAATTTTTATGAGAGAAATGTACATTTATAGATGGAAAGACAAGATAGACGGGTGTTTTTTTGCCACGAAAATCATTTTGGAAGGTCAACTTGCATCTGCGTATGGAGCAGAGCCTAATTAGTTTCCTCGCATGGCTAGACTCTTTTTACCTAAACATTGTGCAGGAACGATTTATAATAAACAATACATTATAACTGCTGACCGTTGTGTTGTTAATGAAGATTATCAAGTTCGTCCTGCCAGTAAAATGAAGGCCATTATTGGATCCAACTCTGGAGATAACCAAGACGAAAGTTATGTGTACGAGGTGGACATAGTCATTCCACATCCGCATCACAGCAGACTCCAGTCCCAATTTTTAGGCGAAGAAGGGTAAAATTGTCAACGATATTGTCTTACTCAAACTAAAAAAGAATATTAAGTTTGGACTGAATGTTAAGGCACTCAAAATTGCTGAAAAGGGTTTCGACCCGAGAGGTAACTTTAATTATAATACAGTCAATTAAATATAAAGTGTAAGCTACATGGGAATGGCACACTTGTGAGAAATTTCATGAGTATGCCAAAGCTGTTAAGGCAAAATGCACAGCAGCAACGAAAACCCTCACTAACATCATATCGAGCAACAGAACTAATTGCTGGCAATCAATGTTGAGCTGAAAGATACCATGCTATTTTCTATACCACTATATGCATCTGAAATATGGGGATTGAATGTAGCGGGGGAAATTGAGAGAATTCAAAACATTTTCGTGGGAAGACTGCTTCACCTCCCTGCTAACTCTCCAGCTACTTAATACGTATGGAGACAGGAATTGTATCCACCACATTCTACGACTTAGGGAATATGAAGGCAGTTTAATGTTGCTGGAGCTGAAGTTTATGAAGGATTTAAATTGGTTGGAGATAAGGTCGATGTTAACAGTCTAGATCATCATGTTCAGATTACTCATAATTATTATAATAATAACTTGGTCGCTATTAAGATTAAGAGTAAGGCTCCAGAACAATTAGTCCGAACAAATTACCGGAATTACCTGGAAGTGGGGACGTGTTTAAGAGTGGGAAGGAAATTGCATTTCCAAGGAGTACTCATCTTGATGGTAAATTGCTTAAGACGGACTTTCATATTTTGGATAAAGATGAGTCAAAGGAGGATGTTAAAATGGGAAGAGTTAGTACGAAGGTTAGTGGCGATATTTTGTGGGCGTTGAGAAGTATTCTGGTGGTTCACTTTGCGATAGGGAATTGGGAGGAGGATTGATTTGTGAGGGGAAGAATGGGAAGGATGTTTTGTGTGGGATTCAGACTTTCAGACTCAGGTTGTGTGAGTGGAGTTTGTCAAATGCTTTTATGGATATAAGTCAAAAGGAGTGTTGGGTTGAGGCTGTTATTAAATCATTTGGAAAACTTTGAAGGCATTCATCACAATATATTTATTGTTAAAAAATGTTTCATTAACACCATCTGATTACGTAATAAAGTGGGAAGAGTGTGTTGTTTATTAATTTGGAATATCATAAAGGATAATGGTAAACCACCAATAATTACTTGGTACTGAGTCACATTTAATTAAATATGGTTTAAAATGGCAAATTTTCAACTATTTCACTAAACATTCAATATATAGATTTTTGAAATCAGTTAATACGTTTTTGAGAGCATACAATGATATATTGTGGAAGACTTAATATCTAAAAATTTCACTGTTTACAAAGGCAATCCATTTTCATTACTAAACTGTACTCTTGAGTAGTATTAACATTTGACATATATTGCCAGCTTGAAATAAAAACTGAAAGTATTGAGATTGAGTTCACACTGAAACTTAAGCCTTTTATACCTTTTTTGAAATAAGACCCCATATTTTTAGGTTTACTTAAATTAGTTGGAAAAAATAAACAATAAAGATATTACATTGTCTTATTTTACAGAGTTCGTGGAATTAAACGAGCTCATTATATGGAATTTGATTTCTTGGTGTCAATATGTTGCAAAAGTTTGCATTTGTGGGTGCATTGCGCAAAAGTAAGCCTATGAATGGTATTTTACATGATTATTATTAAGGCACGGGATTATTATTATTTGTCTAACCCGTTTCATTCCAAATATCTTCCCCAAATTAATCCTTTTTAATCTCAAATAAATAAGTTGAATAAATCAGTTTGTCCTAAAAGTGTCTTAAAAATGGAATGCTTTCAAACGAAATCAGAATAAAGTTTATAGCCAAACAAATACTGACAAGCACGGAATATGATGTCATAAAGTACATCAAAAATGACAATTCCGAATGCAATAGTATAGTTCCGAAGGACTATACTAACCGAATGCAAAAACTATACGTAAAATGGCCACTAAAAATAAAAATGTTGTCATTACTTGGTTAGCTTGGGATAATAGAATTTGTCTTATTTGGTATGTCGTCAAAACCTTCCGAAATTCAACCCTAGATTTATTAGAAATTAGTTGACTTGTGAGACAAGGAACGCCATCAACAAAAGCAGTAGCAATACCAATGAAATCACTAAAAAATGAAATGTACCATAAATTGAAACAATATTTGGTAATTTTGACGGGATTGCAGTGACAGTGTTTATGAAAAATGGATACATTTTTATGGCTAAACGTAAATTGACATATTTTATGTATCACAATTATGCTGTTGAATGCAAGCAAGTTGTCCAAAGTAATCAAATTTTTAATTGATGTATTTTCGTCTGTGAAAACCATATTTCAAGTAGTGTAATCTCTTGCCTAAAATAATTTTACAATTTCCGTAGCCTTCGCAATAAAACTGTGTTAGTATGCTTTATATTTTAAAAAAAATTGGAGAGCATTTAGTTCAATTTATTTGTAATATAAAAAATGCTACACCTCTAATACAACAAGTTTACCAACGAAGAAGCTCTAACTTTACTTAAATATTTATACATACATGATACTGATCTTTTGCTTATTGGCGTATTTAAAAAACTCAATCTAAAATAACATCGCCCAAACAAAATACAAACATACTTTAATTACATTCGACAAGCTTTGTCTTATCCGTTACCTTAACATTTGCCTTTTTCCAACCTGCGGATACTGATGCGAATCTATTATGACTGTATCAGTGAATTACACCACCACTCTCAATGTAACTCTCTACCCATTTGGCATTCAACATTCCATCAACAAACTGCTTGATTTCAATGGGAAGACAACCCTTGAAAACCATATTAAATTCCTATAAATATTCCATTTTTAAAAGAAATTCCGAGAAAATACTGTCAACTTGACGTTTAATTTGATTTACTTTGCCAGCATTCAATCCATTAAAAATCAAAGTTATTTGTTCAATAGTTTGTCCAAATTTTGCTAACATAGCCAGCGATTTGATTAAATCTGTGCAAATGAAATAATCAGCTATAATTATTTTCAGAGGAAAGTTAACATGTTCTAAAGTTTCCAAGTGCTCAAGCCACCCACTAGTCGTAACATCAAAATGCATATATTTTGAACCGCTGTGGAAAAAGTTTTAGCCGTAATGACGGTCACAGAAGGACTTGGGAATACATTTCTCAAGGTTTGCTCTAACTTGAAATTATACGTTTCCATTTCAATTATTTTAGATGGTTAAATTTTGGAGGAAGGTTTTGCTGCATCAAGGCGTCCAGATTTTCCACCGTGTCATCACGAAGCCGTTTTAAGGTTATCAATGTTTGTCCAACAATTAGCAAATGTTTTAAATTTGGAACATATTTAAGCAGTTTTCAAATGACGTGAATAACTTCACAAATGGTAGGCGTCATACGAGACACTTCCCACCACAAAATAATTCTGAGTGACCAAATGTGTTGTCCAAATTGTTTAAACAACTGGCGTATGTTATTGAATTCCGTCAATGTCATAACTACCTACACTGTCCTGGATGGAAATGGATTTTTATCAGAGTTGTGGTGGAAATCACTTATAAACTCGTGTACATTGCTTTGATAGTTTCCAACTAGACTCCATAACTCATCAAGACCATCATTTGGATGACGAGCTGTTAGCATTCTGGGAAAGAGTGCACTTTTTCTAGGCGCGTCTGTTCTTAGCAAATTAATGAGAGACGATGAAAACTCTTCAGATTGCAAAAAGTCGTCGATACACTTGTTCCGATGCTTCGAAACCAAACGACATTTTAGAATTTCTGGTGGGGAAAGTTGGACGAAATGGAAGGTAATATTAGTGGAAGTATCCATTTGATTTGATTTTCTGAAAGAATCCTTTTAAATACAGCACACGTTTGGTAGAAGCTTAAAACGTCCATTGGATTGCCTACGCTGGTCAAAATTGTACACTAGGCCTATGAGATTTAATAAAAAGAATTTTGAATTCCAATTATAAAATATAAAAGCAATAATTATACAGTTTAGTTTATAATAGAAATGTATTTGGAAATTTTTTATTACCTCTTCTGGGAAAATTTGTAGTGGGTCCGACATTCCACTTGTTTATCATTATTTCGGATATAATAGAAGAAATTTTAATGAAAAATACACATTATCGACAACAAGGTTTAACTTAAAGTGAAGAAACAAGCTAGATTTTTTTATGTGAAGTACCAACTTTGTAAGCATTTTAATTAACAATGCGCTATTCTTGTGCACTTCTGCACGTACGAAGGTATTGTTTGTAATTAAGTTGTGTTTGTATGCGCAATATTCCAAAAATGCATTTTAATGAATTGCATGTATGCGTGTGTATGAAAATATCATGTTCTTTAAATTTATGAAGTAAACATTCATTTGTGTCCCTTTTTAATTTTTCTGTTATTCAAATGACTACGTACATCCTTGTACCTAAGAAAAGTAATGTTTGGATAAGGTATACAGAAAATGCTTGAAAATTGCTTTGTTTGCTATACAATTGAACATTGGTGCTCTTTTTCCTATTAGAACTTGGTAAAGCTTACAATATATTTAACATTATTGCTTGATTTTTTGTATTTTAAGAAAAGCTTGAAACAAGTTCCTTCAAAAGCTGTGGTACAAAAAAGTCACTAGACTGGTTAAGCATATATGCATATATACATATGTTTACAGTGTAAAGATGTAGTAATAATGTTCTTTTAAGTTACTGTTAAATTGATTTCTAAATATAATGTTGCGTTTACTTTTCCCGATAATTTATATTTATTTTTATTGACAAGAGTAACTACAAGAGTAATGAGTATATAACTACAAGAGTAATGAGTATATAACTACAAGAGAAATGAGTATATAACTACAAGAGTAATGAGTATATAACTACTGTTGAATTATTTTAGAAGAAGTAAATCAACAAGAATTCCAAAGAAAAGTTCAATTAAAGAAATTGGTGTAAGTCGGTCAAAATAATTAACGGAACCAATCATAACCTTCAATGGGCAAAGTGAACGAAATAATTTTGCACAAAGCTTTCTTTCCTTCTTCGTTTCTAGCTGGACATTTAAAGTACGAAAATTGTGTACTGTTTCAAGGGAATCATCGTAAATTCCTCCAAATACTCCGTAACCAATTGCTATAAAAAATGTCACTTGAGCTGTAGCAGATCAGAGAATGACAAGTTGTAGAATGCTCATGGTGCCTTTCGCGGTTAAAAATGCATGCCACGAAACAACATATGTAATTCCTGAAATAACAAGTACAATGGATGTAAACAGACTTTGGTTCACTCCATTAAAAAAGCACATCATTAGTTGAAGTTTTCTGTACATTCGTATCATTTCGACGCTACTGAAGCTTTTTGTTGGATTTCCAATGTGAGCCAAAAGGTTATTCAGGTAGTATTGTATGCAAGATGCCACCACCAATTAGAATTGATACAACACGAAAAAATTGTTGCCTACTAAATTTGTTTCTGACTACAAAACCAGAAGACAAATACAAGCGCAATAAATGTTAGCAGTCCGACCACTTAAAGTAAACGTATTCCATACACTTCTATTGTACATGCTGCACTCTTCGAGAATCCAAAATCCAGGTGCTATACATGGTTGGAACCAGCAACGAATAGCTGAACAAAAATTTAACAAAGGGACGTAAATTGCACAAATTTGGAAAAACCTTATTAATAATTAATATTATTAATTAGGTTAGTTAATTAATTAGGAAGATATATTATCCCAGCTTTGTCTCCGTCGATAATTGATTTTTTAAATAATTTTAACTTTTTAAACTCTAGTTTTAAACTCAACACTTGTTTGTAAAATATTGTAAACTAGGTGAATCAGCCCGTCTCATGGTACAGAATCCGGGCGGCTAGAAGGGTAAGAATTTACAAACCCCACCATTTCCCCATACCCCAAGCCGAAGGTAGCAAATGTTCAAACTTAAATCCCACCTCAGAATCAAGTTCAGTGTCTCCAGTTACCCCCACATTTCGAGTTTCAGTTTGCTAACTCTTCATTTATTTGTTCTGTGGTCCCCTCTCAGGTAGGAGAGACCAAATTATTTGTGCGATTTGGGGTACCCCACTGAGGTAATAAAAGGTCAAAACACGTTTTGGGGTTCCCACTGGGTTCAAAACTTAAATCTGATCTGAAAATCAAGTTCAGCGTCGAAGTTCATTCCTACGTTACGATTTTCAGCATGCTGACACTTCATTTGCATGATTTGTGGTATCCAGCTGGGGTAGTAAAATATCAAAACTCAAATCTGACCCAAGATATTAATTTATCGTCTCAAGTTGGGCCTACGTTCTGATTTTCAGCCTTCAACTACGAAATTCAATGAAGTTGCAAAATTGTTAAATTGGTACGCCATCCACATAAACCTAAT
>JAQFZG010005638.1:0-10108 GCA_034695465.1 Entomobrya nicoleti
GAGAATGTGTAGTTACCTTGAGCCCTTTAAAATATTCCTGGAGGGCATATACGCTGAACTCAGCGCTCCCCTCTCAGTTTACTTTTTTTTAGTTGGTTTGGTTTCAGAGATGGCTAGCTACCAAACTCTATCTAGTACTATGTATTTCTTTTTTGTACTTTGTGTGACGACAATTATGAGAAAAGCAGATGCTTGTAAAAAGTACGCTATATACATGCAGGGACCCTTAACGATGATGATAACTGGACAGACGATGATGATAACCGGACAGACGATGATGATAACTGGACAGACGATGATGATGATAAACTGGACACCATTTAAGTCTAATGTAGAGATTCACTATGAGAAAGCATCTGGCAAGCGATAAAAAATGAACTAGATTTTGGAATTCTAAAAAAAAAAATCGGGGAAAAAATGAGGGCATGTGCAGTTAAAATATATAACTACCCTACAATTATCTAGCCAATTACGGTGGGACTTTATTCTTTGCATTACCACTACTCAACATTGTGTTCGCAGTGCTTTATATTTAGTTACAGAGACCAGAAGTAGTGGTTTAGTTACAACTTGTGTACCATTAATCTTTTTCTCACGGAAACTGAAAGTTGAATGTCTGTGCATGTGCATAACAATTTATTAGATATTCCAAACGTGAAAATGACACCAAATAAAACTGAAATATATTTTTAAACCTTGTCAAAATATACATAGCAATGTAGTTATAAATTTGTTAGGTTCAACCAAATTCTTAAGACCTTCAGTAAAACTACAAAATGCATCTGTGTGAATTTAAAAAATAAACTGCTTTCTGGGAAAGATTTAGAGTCTAATAATATTTCCGGATATTTAATACTCGGCACGTGTGTAATATTTATTAGGTTTTCGTTAAGCTGAGAAACTAATAATGGCTTTATTTTTAAGTATTTTTAATCTTGCATGCAAAAAATGCTTATTTTAATCTTTATTATAAATATAAAAGTCATTTTATTATATTAGGTAATAACATTATTTTTATACGGAGTTTTAAAACAAACCTATCTCAGGCAGGTCTCGTTATATGATTTAGGTTTAAACTGTCTTTCTATTCTTGGGTTCTAGCTTGTCATTTACTATGTATTCGCGTCTTTAAATTATTAGAATTGTGGAGAATCATCTGGAGCAATAAAATCTGGGTCAATGGTTCAACAATATAATTTAAATGACATTATTCACCTTGGATCTAAGAAGTCAGAAAATAAGTCTTGAGTGTGCAGGATGTACACATTATCCAATTTGTTATTATCAAACTGGTGAGCACTAAAACAAGAGTTTATTTGAAACAAACTAAACAAAGTTATGAGATATGAAACGTGTTGAGTTTTAACGGATTCAGTGATAATGAAACGTTTACGTAAAATATTATTTAAATTTGATGCTTGTGATAAAAATGTATGTCTGACTGAACAATCTTTTATTACTAAAGTTTGCTGTTTATTTGTTATGTATTCTTATGTCATTGAGTAATTATTTTAAATGTCGATGACAATCTTTAATTGCCTCTTTGTGTCGATTTGAAATTGTTTCCAACGTTTTATCGAATTAAGCTTGAAATGGAAACATGCTATTAGATGAGTTGTTAGCGGTTTGTAATATACATTTATGTATAAGAGAAATATTTACTGTTGTAATCGAATTTTTGCCTAATAGTTTGGTGTCCGATCGTACAAAGTTAGTAAATATGAAAAACTAACAAAATAATATTTAGTTAAAATAGTTATAAAATGTTTGAACAAATTCGAATTACACCAGTATTTTGGCAATCCAAATATATTAGTTTCGTGCAAACTCTACACAAACGCACAAGATCTCCCCGAAACTTTATTGCTAATCATATCATGGTAACGATGATTTCCCAAAACAATTTAGAAGTCACCCATTTACTTGCCTTAAATTTGAAACAGGCAAGCATATTTAAATGCACATCCATTCAAATTGTTTCTCAACAAGGCTCAAAGTGCTTCAAAATTGCACCGAAAAGGGACTTGGACTTGAGAAACTTCAAGTTTCGAATTGTTCTTCTTTCCCTAATGGTATTTGTGCAAATGTCTCAGTGCCTCAATATTTCCAACTCTACTTTGCAGAGCACTGAACAGGGTAAAGCAGACAAAATATTAGGATGGCTTTCCTTCGTGTTATGCGGAACAGGTCTTGTAATCTTTTGTCTAACCAAAAACCAGGGACCAATATTGGGAATGTACCTAAACAATCTGATAAACTTCACAAAAATTCATGCAACAAATGACCGTAAACCAATTAAGGCTTACTCACTAAACAAATTACTCAATTTGTTGTTTGTAAATCTTGCAATGATTTCGGTTCTTGCATTTGCTCCATTGTACGTCCTTGGTTTCCACTTGGCCAACCCATGCAAAACATCTCTGACTGGGTACTTTGTTTTGGGAGAGTGTCTTGATAAAACGGCTGGAAAAATTTGGAAAACAAGTATTCTGCAATACTTAGTACGTGGATTTGTGAAAACAACAGTCTTACTGGGAAATATGTGGATGTGGTACTTTGTAGCCTGTGGGACACTATTTATGATTAATGCAGTTCAAGTTATTGGCCCAATAATGATGAAAGGTAGCATTGAGCTTCTATGGAAACGAATTCGAGTTGATAGAGGTATTCATGACGATGCACACATTTACAGGCAAATTCAAATACTTAACATTCTTTGTAATTCCTTGCAGAAAGATTGTTTAGGTGTTTTGATGGTTTGCAGTATGGCATGTTTGTCGATGAGTCTTGGTCTGCTAGTGAAACAAGATGACAGTTTCAATTCGGGAAATTCGAGGATATTAATCATCGCTTTGCTTGGTATTGTTATGATTGATAGCACATTTTTCTTCCTCGTCATATTAGGTGGAATGGTGGCTGTTCACACAGCTTCTGAAAAGATTTTGAAGGATACAAAGCAGTTAGATAGATTATATATGCCAAGGAGTATGAAATTATGGACAAAGAGGTTTTGGAGATCTTGTGATAAAATTAAGATCAGGTTTGGGGATAATAATTTTCTTGATAAGCTAACACCTTTGAGGTGTCTGGATACTTCGTTTAATTTAACAGTGCAAATTTTGCTCTTGTTGAGTAGTGGAAAGTAACAGGCTAGAAAAACAATTAAAATCACATTTAGATCTTGTAAAACAAGTCTGGCCACATTTTATTTAATATGTGTACGGCTAAATGTTGTAATCGATTGTTTGACATAACTAAATTGTTCTCTTTAAGGCTATTTTTATAAGCGCATTGTAATTATCAAAATAAAAATTTATGAAGCTTACTGATCTGCATAAAACTACATGAAAAAAGGTTTTCTTGAAATATTTTTATCAAATAAAAAATCTTGATATCATATTCTTTGTCAACTCTTAAGTTTAAACAGTCTTTATTTTCATAGAAATTAGTTTGCCCTTTGTCGTGTATTCCTTTTATCTTATTTGTGTCGTTAGAAACATTAGAAATGTGAAGGAAAATTTGGAAAATCCACTCTATTTTTATGGCTCTTAGATTGTAGATTGTACACCCAAATAATTTGAGACCAAAATATATAAAACATTTAAAATAAAAATTATATGTCACACCTTGAGATTAGGTGTCAGTAACTGATAGAAAAACGTGCGCACGTGTAAAATATTCAGCGTAGATATTGAGTGTACTGCAAACATCGGTATGATTGTCACACATCATCGCCAAACGCATATTTATTCAACCATTGCAAATGTTGAAAAGAATTTTAAAACGTGTGAAGATATGTGTTATTATTTTAATTTCTTTCCATCCTCGTATTATTTTAAGAGTTATGTGTATCGTGTATCGAATTCAAATTACTGGTAATATTAGGTGGGATGGTAGCGTATCGCTAGTTTTTACTATATTTAGTTTTTTGACCATGATATCTTCGTATAAATAAATGTAATAAGGCTTTCTAAATAAACTTATATGAGAAGGAAAGTTTTTTGTATGAAGCAGTAGTCTCGAAAAATGTGTATCGCGGTATGTAAGAAGTCATTCACTTTTCTCATGACCTAAAGTATGTTATTATTATCAACATATCTTAATGAACTGAAAGTAGAAATTCTCCCAAAAATTCGAGTTTGTTGTTATCAGCATGTTAATTTTGTGGAATGTATGTTTTCGGAAATGAATGTATATTTAGCTGACTAAGCTGCGCCGTGGTGTTATTAGGCACATAATTCATAATACAATGATATAAGCTGTGGCAACATAGATGATATTTAATGACAGCCAATTTTTAAGTGTATCATAAGTTGAATAATTATCTATGTGACTATCTTAACAACATTACTTGGCATACGTTTTAAAGTAAATTACGAAGTATAATTTGTTGTATTAGTTGGTGTATATAACTTGCTAATGTTATGATTAAGATTTAAAGGTATGATCTAGATAATACGATATTGAATGGTCAAATGGATCATGTTGATGTCATGCTCGCGAAACAATAATATGTTTACAACAAAACTTTATACTTCTTGGTTGTAGTACAAAGTTCCCGAAATAAAGGAAATTCCATAACGAAAATTAATTTGTGGAACACATACCAAAACAACACATTTTGCCAAATTTCGTTCCTTGTTTATTATTATGAAATTCGAGTCTTCAGTTATGTATGTAGTGGCATTATTTGTTTTTCATGATATTTTTATTTATAATTTGTCAAATATTTCTTGTTGTTTAGATGCATGTTTACAATTCTTTATTTTACAAACTGAAAAATACATTAATATATTAAAATTAAAGCAACTTTAGTTTATTCGTTACTTTTAATAATGTTGCTAGAATAGTAATCCTTTTAAAATCCAAAAAAAACACAAAACATTTTATCGGCATTTGTTATATATATCTGGGAGCACATTTTTAGTAGAAGCAACATGTTCATGCATACGTTCCTGTATTGCATCTTTAACTGTATAAAGCTATACTTTTAAAAAATCGTGTTTAAAAAACTTTAATGGTCGGGTTCAATTTATGTTTCAGTATTATTTAAAATGAAAACTTTCCTTTTCATCTTGGAACTTGTCGTTACGATCTGTCATTTTTCGCAGATGAGCTGAAAAATATGAAAACTAAATATTGTACATTTCCTAGGTTAATCAGGTGTTTACTTCATGCTTACGTTTATTTTGGCTTTTACTTGCACACAAGTATAAAATCATATTATTTTGAAGGTATAAGCAAAGTGTATGAAAATAAGGAAAACGCAACATGTCTTAAAACACGTTAGTTTTAAGGTAGTTGATTTGATACAAAATATTTTTATTGTTTTCATTTCTGTTTTCTATCATGGAGTATTCGACCATAGTCCCGAATTTATTTTGGTTAGATTTATGGTAATAATTTCCTGGTAAAATTATGTAAAATATTTGCTTGAAGAAATACAGAAATGGTAAACACACGTGATCATCATCATGAATAAATCATGAGTTAATTCTCAGCAAAATTTACGATTGTTACAATGATAAATATGCCTCAATATTCTATTTTTATGTCTGGTTTAAAAGACTTGGGTAACGTAACTAAAAATTTGCTAGGATTGTCCAATAATAAAACCTTAACACGTGTAAAAATTATTCAATATTCCTAAAGCAAACAGGTATGAACAATACATAACAACTAGTACAGTGAGGTCAATTCACTGATATGATCTACCAAAACTAGGGAAGTGAGAATATACCGAATCACCTGTCATTCAAAAGTTCGTATATTGGTCTGGTTGTGTGGTTTACACTTGTACTTGTACACGGGTTACTGTACACTTGAGTTGGCTTTTGTTATAAATGTCGATGAAAACGTAGTATTACTCATTTAAATTAATTTGCGATATCTGATTTGAGACATTAGTGCGTCATATTTTCAGACGTAAGAACTAAAGCTATTAATAAATAAACTCCCGATACTCTTTCTCTGTTAGTGGCCTATATTTCATAGTCGTCTCGTGTGAAAAAATTGGTGCTCTCCTGAGAACCCACTTGAATTTTCTCGAGTCTTCGACGTTAGTTGAGTAAAAGTTGTAGACAAGAGCACAAGATTTCCTAATTTGGCTTGTCAAGCTCATCAAAGTCATGATACGATGCGTGGTAAGGTGGATTTTACAACAACAATTAGAGGTTACCAATCTACTCTATACAAATTTAAAACAAGCTGGCATACTAAAATGCGCATCGGTCCAACTTGTGTTCCCAAAGGGTTCAAAATCCTTCATCGTTGCACCGAAAAGAGACTTCGACTTGAGGAATTTCAAGTTGAGAATTTTCCTTCTTTTTGTAATGGTACTTGTGCAACTATCACAGTGTCTCAACATTTTCAACTCTACTACTACTACAAAAACTCAACAGGGTAATACAGACAAGGTACTGGGATGGCTTACCTTCTTGTTACCCGGAACATGTTTCGTTATGTTTTATCTAACCAGAAACCAGGGACCAATAATGGGAACGTACCTTAACAATCTGATGACTTTCACGCGAATATATCAAGCAATCAACTACAAAGCTATTGAAGCCCACTCTCTCAATGAATTTCTGAATTTGTCGTTTGCCAATCTGACAAAGGTTACAGCTCTTCTATTTGCACCATTGTTTGTCCTTGGTTTTCACTGGGCCAACCCATGTAAAAGATCTTTAACGGGATACTTCCTTCTAGGAGAATGCCAGGTTGGTACAGTTGATGCAACTTGGAAAACAAATGTTGCGCAATGCATAATACGTGGATTTGTCAAAGAAACAATTTTCCTGGGAAATATGTGGATGTGGTACTTTGCAATATATGGATTGATGTTTCTAGTAAATGTGATTCATATCATTGGCCCAATGATGATGAAAGGTAGTATCGAGCTTCTCTGGAAACGAATAACAGTTGGTAAAGGAAGATATAATGACGCACACATTTACAGGCAAATTCAATTGTTTAATATACTTTGTGGTTCTCTACAGCAAGATAGTTTAGGGGTTCTGATGGTCGGAGTTATGGTATTTATCTCAATGAGCCTTGGTCTGTTGGTAAAACTAAGTGGTAGTTTTGAAACGGGAAATTCCATATTCGTAATCACAACTTTGCTTGGTATTGTGATGATTGAAAGCGCATTTACGTTGCTGGTTGTATTAGGTGGGATGGTGGCGGTTCATAACGTTTCGGAAAAGATGTTAGCAGAGGCAAAGCAGTTGGGACCAGTAGATATGTCAAGATATATGACGTTATGGGCAAACAAGTTTTGGAGATCTTGTGATAAGGTTAAAATCAGGTTTGGGGATAATAACTTTCTTGATAAGGTAACGCCTTTAGGATGTTTGGATACTTCCATTGAATTTGACAATGCAGATTTTGCTACTGTTGAGAAGCGGCAAATAGGGTATGTTATAATTTTGAAATCAACATAACAAATTTGTAAATATAATACTTACATTCTCAATTTAGTTAAAATTTAGTTGAACAGTAGTTTGTTTTATTGTTGATTAAGCTATCTGTTTATGATTAAATGTAATCAATATGTTATTTTATTCTGACACACATGGAAGATCTTTAAAAAATTAATTTATTCAAATTACCATAAGCAAATGGTTCATTTTAAAACCAAAAGGTCGAGTTAATTAATGTGTCAATAACAAAAAATTGATCTAGATAAACTAAAAGTAGAAATGTTGACAAAAGTTTGCTGTTGGTACCTTTTGTATATGTATTTTGTTGAACGTAAACTTATTATGATTACAATACCAATCTATAGTTACATCAGCAATTTTTGAAATCCGGACAAGATGTAGCACCGCCAAATCCAATGCTAAATCCTTATGCTAAATGTTTATAGTTAATCCCTATGCTAAATCCCTATGCTAAATGTTTATGGTTAATCCATATGCTAAATCCCTATGCTAAATGTTTATGGTTAATCCCTATGCTAAATGTTTATGGTTAATCCCTATGCTAAATCCCTATGCTAAATGTTTATGCTAAAACCCAACGCTAAATGTCTATGCTAAACCCCTGTGCTACATACCAATACTAAATCCCTATGTTACATACCAATAATAAATCCATATGCCTAATTCTTATGCTACATACCAATGCTAAATCCCATTCTAAATCCCATAATAATTAAATTCAAATGCTAAATACCATAATAATTAAATTCAAATGCTAAATCCCAATGCCAAATCTCATGCTAAATCGCATTATAAATCCTATGCTAAATCTTAATGCTAAATCCCATGATAATAAAATTCAAATGCTAAATCCCAATGCTAAATCATATGTTAAATCTCATTTCTAAATCTCAATGCTAAATTCTAATGCTTGATCTTTTCCTAAATCCCAAAGTTAATTTCCGGTGCTAAATCCCAAGTTTAAATACAATAAACCCGCTGTAAGAGCGATCATAACGACGTAGCTGAAACAATGCGATTAATAACGACACTTGTGATGGTTATAGTTGTTGCTAATGAAAATGTGTCACTTCACAATGTGGAGGTAATGTCGGAACAGATCTAGAAGCAACTAGGTCAGCTCATGAAATCTGGACTAAAGCAGTAGTTTTTTGGCTAAACTACTTCAATTGGAGTTTTCTCTTAAGCGGAAGTTATTTCCAAATGACGTTAGTTCTGCTTCTCAAAACCTATTGCTTAGAATTGTACATTTTACTGACCGGGAAGAAAATTGCTCAAAGTAACAGAGGTGCAGGTAAAACAAGTTTGCATACTTGCCTAATGTACAGAGAAATTGAGGTGATGTGCACCGAATATCGGAGACTTTACTCCTGTTACATGACTTCTGATGTGCTTGTGTCTGTAATGTTTGTGCACACAATAAGTTTATATGCTTGCTTCTACTTTTGGCTTAAGCTACCACCGGTAATGTTAGTTGTGTTTATGTGTACCGCAGTAAATGCTGGGGTTGTTCTGGTATGCATGTATATAAGTGCAGCAAATGTATACAAGGCATCAAGGTATGTTATAGAAATAAAGCTAAAGAGCGGCATGACTCAACCATGTGCATGGTTTCGACGTTTCCAGAAATCGTGCAAAACTCTCAAGATATATATTGGGAGTACAAATTTTGTGGAGCCGTTAACTCCCCTAGTTCTTGAGCAGTTTTCAATAAATCAAGTTATTAGTTTGATGCTTTTGAAGTTTTAAGGGAAATTGGAAATATAATTGTTTGTAAAAACATATTTGAGTGCACTCATAAGAAAAACAAACTAAACGGTAGTGCAAGTGTATTGCCTGATTGAAGAACTGTTTCCTTCTGTTTTTCATTTGGTAACCAATTAGTCATAGTCATAGATTATGCAGACAACACTGCATTACGACAAGCCTTGCCGTCGGTAAACTTAATATTTTTCTTAACGTCACATAAACTACTTGTTGTTTGATTTCTTCAATGCTTGACTACTAACTTTATATTCGATTTAGTAGGATGAACAACTGATTAAACGAAACAGCTTAAAGTGCTTATTTGAAAAATATTAAATGGGAAGTGTAATCTTAGACTATTAATTTAATTTAACTATAAACAATAAATATTTAAGAACTAGTAATATGTAGTAAGTATATTTTTCGAGAAATAAGCTAATATACTTTGGTAAATTACTAATTTTAAAAAATTCGACCAATTGAGCTTTAAATGATTAATCTGATGATTGCTGGGAAATGGGACACTCGTCGTTAAAGGAAGCTCGCTTAGTAAGTGTACTAGATATCTCCCTCACTATTTAATTTTAAGGGAAATATGTTTTGCGCTAAATTATAAATTTTTATCAATTACTAAACAAGTTTTAATTGAACAATATAGTGCTAAAATAATGTAATGAACTTGAGTTCCGTATTTGCTTGCTGGTGAGTTACCTTGTTTATTTTTAAGTCCGTAATATTATGACCAAAAAAAAATTAGGGCAACAGATTGACAAGTGACACAAAAAGCTATTTGTTTGGTTTGTAATCAAATGCTACTAATCTTTATGGACATGGAAATCGAATAACTAATGTTTATTTTAAACTAATTGCTACCTTATTTTTGTAGTGAAGTGATTGAGTTGTTGCAGCAAGGTTTGAGT
>JAQFZG010005639.1:0-10107 GCA_034695465.1 Entomobrya nicoleti
TGCTCGCTATTCTATTGAAATAATGAATAGGTGTATCCCTTTCCAAGCTAAACTGTAAACCAAATCGAATAGCGAGCTTCTTTTGGGCTCGCCACTTAAAATAGTAATACCTGTTTTTGCTATACTTATTAAATGTATGATAAGTGGCCATTTTACTTTCAATAAGAGTTTTACTTTCTTCTCCGATTTGTATCCCAGCATATAAAAGCACCATCATACCAACCGAACTAATTACAATTGCGTCCACAGCATCCATTGTAATATATATAGGTAGGATATCCCAACATTTAATAACTATCCAACTAGTTGTAACTGTTATAAATCGCGCAGTTAACATCACAAGGAATGCAAATTGTCGAACAAAGTAATCACCATTTTTGAGTAACACACTTAACTGTACGTACAAACGTATTATCTTCCGATCAAATTTGTCGGGCTGTACAAGTTGTCTTAGATTGTGAAGTATTGTAAATATATACAATAGACCAAGAAACAATAGTATAGAAACAAAACGCATACTCTCAAATATACATACATATATAATTAAAAGTCTCAGAGCAAAAATAGATACTTGAATAACTTTATGTGAAGATGAGAAAATAAATTGAAACAAAAAATAAGCTGGATCCAAGTTATGTAGAATCATTATCAGTGGAACTATTGTAACTGTTGCGATTGTGGTTAGTTGTAGGTAAAACAGAAGTCGCCAGTGATCTGATTTGTGAAGCTTTTCCAATCGATAGTCTACAAAATTATAAGAAAATAGGATATACATATATACGTACATTTATATACCCTACATTAAAATGAACACCTTACATTTTTGCTCAATGAGGAACAGTTGGTTAAATAGAGGAACGATTTCTGTGGCCTTGGTATATAATAAATATACGCCGGACTGAAGAAAGATACAAGAGGCCAAAGAAACCCAATAAATTGCAGCAGTCACGTCAAGGCTTGTCGTTTTACCTAAGATGTGTAGAATAAAAAGTACAATCACGGGACAAAATGTGAGCATACCACAAGCAAGTACTACAGCCAACAAGAAAGGGATGTATTTTGGTTGATAAATGTTGTCAATCCTTAAGGAAATTTTATTATTTTGTATTCGAATATCTGCGGGATATGAGTAAAATAGTCCAAAGAAACGTTGGTGAAGTTTGATAGCTCTGGAAATCAGCCGGCTTGCCATTGAGTTTTGGTTTGCTCCATTAAACTCCATGGTGGCCTAGTTCCTAAACGCAGCTTTATAAATGGTGTAAACTTTTTGTAAACGTACTTAAGTTCGAATGATCTCCTTTTGCTAAAATCTAAAGCTTGTTTTTTCAAATAGATTTTTAGTATACAGTTTTTCTAAAAATAATTTTTATTTTTTATTAAAGGACGAACACCACATATATTTGACCTAAAATAACTTTTTTATCTAAAACTGAGCTTCTTGTATCAAGTAAATCTAATTTGCTTGCATTTAAATCACTTTAACATGAGTTTGTAGATGAAATCAACATATAATTTTGTCACTAAGCTAATTTATTAACTAAGCAGTAAAAAAACTTTTCCATTATATTCTATTTAAACCTACATAGTTTCACATGACGTATATCGACGTATAGTTGTTTGGTCACATTACCATTTGCAAACAACAAATGCCAGCACAACAAAATGGAACTCCAGTTAAACCTTCTGAAGCAAAATTAATAACCATTTGTGCTTCAAACTTATGACTACACATAAGTGGAACGATGAGATTTTTCAAGTTTTCTTTGCCAGAAGCGGAGTGCCAATTGTATCTGCGGCGGCGGCCAAATCGGCGTATCACAATGCTTTTATATAAACTTTGATTTCAAAATGTTTTTAAAAAAAGGGAAAAAACAAAGTTGTTTTAGTACAAATAAACATCATTAGGAGTAATGAAGCAGTTATTCACTACCGATTAGGGTAGCCAGGTAGTTAATGATTTCAACATGGTGACTGTGTGTGTGTCTGTCTGTGGACACGATTCCTCAAAATTTTGAATTTGGTACACACACAGCTGAGGTCAAGACTATCCTTGAGATTTGTTTTCAGACCCTGTAACTACGGCTGACCCGAGAAATGGATAAGTTCACACGAAGTTTAATTGACAATTTTTTTATTATCGATTCTGATGTACGATCATCAGCTGTTAAAAATGGAATGCATTTCACACCTCAATATTGCCAAGACGATTACATAATATATTCAGTAGATCAGGACATATTTGTTATATACATGCAAACACGTGCATACATACATGAACGCACAAAACGTACTTCAACGATTATAAACGTTCATATCCATCACATCATTCGCCGCAACCGGTAGTCCCATATTAAAATTTTATATTCTTCACGTTTTAATTCAAAAAACAACATTGTCTAGAGTTTTAGTTCGTAGTTAAATAAAATATATCATAACAAAAAATAAAACTTCGTTTTTATTTGTTAATTGAGTAAAACCGACCCCAACACAAACAGGTATGTCGTAAAAATAAGTCAAATTTGTTCTTTTATTATGTATAAATATCCTCAAATAAAATACTCAATTTTAGTAAACTTAAAGATTGATGTATAAACACGCGTATTTAGCATTAAAAAAAGAATGAGCTTTTAAATTTTCAAAACGAGTTTTTAAAGCAGTAGTTTTGTAATTGGGTTATTGTAATTTTCGTCCTAAACTACAATCATCGATTCAAATTTTGGCAAAAACGCCAAAATCCTCTCGTCATAATTACATTTTGCACAATGTAAGCTTGCTTGGCGAGTTCAAATATAATTTTGGTAAATTTCCTGAGAAAATACTTTTAAAAGTTTCACCTAATCATGTCAAATGTATGCATGTGCTTTTTAAAATGACATAATTTGTGTTTCTGTTAGAAAATATACACATTTTCTCACTGTTAAGTTTTGTAACAACAATTTGATAATAGTGCTTCATGTTCTTCCTTTCCAAACTGTAAACACATTAATGCTCATTTGGTATTTCCATGGTCAAAATCAATTACAAGTTATGAAACAGTTATTTTCTATTCAACAACAATATAAAGTGGTACAGTTTTATCATTAAAGCATTTCATAATTTTTATACCATTGATAAATAAATCTTCAAAGACTATCGAGTCAAAATGCCCACTTTAAAGAAAATTGTAACCAATTACTTAGTTCATGGATTTGCGCTATATGCGAATTACTTCGGAGCTTATTTTAGGAAATTTGGGTGTTGCTTTTAGTACAAATCCTTTCTGCCAAACTGCTTTAGGTTTTTTAGATTTGAGCCGTTGTGTTCGTTTTTTTTCATTTTAAACAATTTGCAAGTCGAGTTGACTGTATAATTAATGATAATATCTTGCGTAGCAAGTTTCCGTACTGTATTTGCCAAATGTGACCTTTTTAAAATGAATAAATACGGACTTAATAATAATAATAATGTGTTATTTAAGTAAATGCTCGATATATGAAGTTTATTATTTGAATGAGTTCCTAATTTGCTTATTATAAACATGAACATTCAAAGTTCTTTTAAACTAACAGAAAAGATCCTGTAAAGAATACACTAGTGCCGTATTTTAAAACGGCTAACAGAAGACTGACAAACTTAAATTTCAATTAGTTGACATGGATATTACGAAGCTTTCATGTAAATCGAAAGAATCATTGGCGAAATATATGACGAATACGATGACATCCTCAAAAGAATCACTGATTCCATTTTTTTGAATCCAGCAAAGAGGTCACACAATTTTACGTTCGAAGTAATCAAAAGATGAATTGTTACAAGAAATTTAAAAAATCATGATTCTACTACAAAAGCCCAAATATAAATCCAGTTTGCAATAAACTCGAGTAATAGGTAATTTCTTTTGAATGGTAGTAATCCGTTACAATTTTTTTCTATATGTTAATTGTTATACACAGCTAATATTCTAAAGGTACTAGGCCTTGTTAATCTTCTCACCTTAGATGACGCACCAGTTTTAACATACACAGGATACCCATGGGATATGTCCATTGTATGGGATAAAAAATGTAGACTTTTTTATGATGTGTTAAATAATTTGTATTTATTAATTAAGTTCACAAAATATTAACATTTGTTTGAAATGTGTCTACATAGTAACAAGAACGTTTGTTATAAACTTTCCCATATTTTGTGGTTTATTTACCGAAATTTTAAATGCGGTTCTAAACCTAGTTTTTGGAGTGGTTTTGTTCGAAGGCCGATGTGGATATGCCAAGTGAGACAACTCATAAGCGAAACGTAACTTTGTTTTATATTTACAAATACTTAAATCATAATAATTGACGTAAGCTTCTTGCGTAAAATCACAATTTAAAATTCTAACCGTATAACCAAGGGGATAACGTTTTGTGGCTTTTGTAAAATAAATAAACAAACTGTACTAAGCTATATTTTAAAATTGATCGATTTCGTTTAATTTTAATTAATCTCATAACATTTCAGTTTTTGCAGAAATAAATTTGTTGAATATAACAATTTTCGAAAATGTTGTATGGAAGCTTATGTTTGGTTAGTTAGTTCTCTCAAAGAGGATTTTATTTGACGGTTTTAGAGAGCAATGCTCGCCCACCACAAATTCCAGTACAACATACATATTTGTAAAGTATAATTGTTTATGACCTATTTGAATTAGGAGTATATTTTAAAATTATAGTTAAAAGTAAATTATTTAAGTTAAAATATTAAGTTTATAATTTAGTATTTGTAAAGGTTGTAAACTTTCCAGCTCAAAAAACAGGCTGTCAGTATTCAGTAGTCTCATGATTCATGATGATAATCTATTTTACAAATAAAACACCTAAGGGTAATCGCGGTAACGGCCCCTATAACACCCACCCCCCCATCACATTCCCCCCAAGTGACATATTCCCCCCAAAACCACTTTCCCCCCAAGTCAAAGCCCCCCAATACACATCCCCCCAAAACATCTCCCCCCAAAAACACTTCCCCCCCAATCACATTACGCCCCAAAAATTAAGTTTACAAGTTTCATGAACTTTGCTTAGCGAAGTTTTATTGCATGGCAAGGTAATATGGCAATATATATGTTATCAACGTTATTTGGTATCACATGGCATAAGTATATTGTACAATTTTTGGCACATTAGGCATGCCTCATCATTGATGTTTTATGAGATTTGAGAAATGGTACAATTAACGATCACTAAAATGAGTATTATGGAAAATGCTATATACTATTCCATAGTAGTTGAAGCGCTGATCATTTTTAAGTTGGCACTTCTCCCGGACTTGCATCATTTGCGAGATAATCGATCCGATAGGGTAGACATAAGTAGTATTTTCTATTAGTAGCAGGTTCGGTTAGGTTAGGTTTTCAATTCGCGGAAATGTGTACATTTTACTGAGAACGTAGTATTTTCTATCAGGAGCAGGTTTGGTTTGCTTAGGTTTTCGATTCGTGGAATTGATTACAGGGTTTATTTGCTGAGCGTAAAAAGAGTGCGAATTTACTCGAAAAGCAAGCGTACCTTGCTAAGCGAATCGCTTTATCGCCCGGAGGAGTATGGGTTCAGGAATACTGGTCACTATGGGTGGGGTCTTTGGGGGTGTACATGGAAATGGCGCCCTATCGGGTATATTATCTCACAAACGGTGCGTTATAATTAGAAGTGACAATGCAAAATATGCTCAACCAAATAATTCTAATTATTTAGAGGACGAGAGCAAGCTTAACAAATTTCAAATTTGCGTGGTCGGATAAGCTCCGCCTTCCATTGTGTTAAAACTTGACAACCGCAAGGTATCCAATGAAACTCAAGCTTGTGGGGGGGTTTCCGGGGGGGTTTCATAACAAACTTAGGCTCCTCCTACTGACCACATAAATTAAAATATTTGCAACGTTGCTATCGGTCTCTAAAACTAATTCCTCTAAGTGATCAACATCTCAAGTACTATCGATTGACATGTTTTATTTTCTAAAATCCTTAATGTCAGTGACCGTTACTTGTTCCTGAGAAATTCGCTACTTTTGTGACCAATGTGACAATATAATGTACAATTTATTATGTGCGTAAATTATTTGATTCGGAATGTTACTTGTAAACTTTATTTTTGGGGGGAAAGTGTCTCGGGGGGTAATGCGATTGGGGGGAAGTGTTTTGGGGGGATATGTATTGGGGGGCTTTGACTTGGGGGGAAAGTGGTTTTGGGGAGAATATGTCACTTGGGGGGGAATGGGCTTAGGGGGGATGGGCCGCGAGACGGTAAACGTGGTCACTTGCAGAATTATACGCAATCTATTGACACATATATATTGGTAGCTGTTTACAATTTATTTTAAATGTACTATTTGGGAAAATAGAAAAACAAAAAAACATGCTATCAACAAAAATGTATCCCTTTGAATACATATTTTCACGTTGGAAATCTTTGTAGTCCCTGTTCGATCTTCCAACCTACAATATTGTTTTAGAAAAGTGGTATATATAATCACTTGACGTAGAAAAAATATCTGGTTCATTCAAATTCAGAGCAAAGTTTGTATCAACTTCGCGATTCTGCATATGCGACACACGACTTGATTCAGCATCGTAACATTTCCATTGAGGAGATATCATCAAATGCAATGAACAAATGATCCGATATGAAACCTCATCTGAACAGCAGATAATTAGACGACTGTTACAAGATGTGAACAAACAAGCCACATATCCGTTTTGGGTAGTACTAAACGATCTCAATCAAAAAAAATGCGATCGCCAGAAACTTACCTGTTCCGTCATTTCAATCGTAGATCAAATACGGACCTTTGAATCCCTAAGCTTTGGAATCTCCCGTACACCACGTACCAACTACATTAGGAGTCAGAGAATATATCTCAGCCAGACGTGAAACTCTGGGATAACGCTACACATTTTTTCCATGACAGACGGACATTAGAGCGTTACCGACGGTTATTACTATAGTGAAGGGATATATGCTGTGGAGGGCTATTAGTAACCATCCACCAACGTACATACATAATCATTTAAGACCGAGAAAAAATAAGTCAACTTGTCCAATAGGATATGGAAAATCAGCCTACTTGTATTTAGCTCCTTAGTTGATTATGTATGTCTTTTCGGTAGTGAGTGCAGGAACCAAGCTGAAACTGATATATACCAACGTTCTTCGAACGGTGACAAATTTTTACTGTTTGACACTGGAATGACAAATGACCGTATTTTAATTTTCGGAACAATGAAGAATATTCAGAATATGCAGAGTACTCAAAAATGGTTTGCAGACGGGACATTTAAAGTAGCCCCTTTCTTGTTTGTAGTATTTGTGCCCCTGAATTTCGTAAAACAAGCATTAATTTCGGAAGATTTCTTTACAAATTAGTCAGACATCGAACGTCTCGTTGATTACGTAGAAGACACTTGGATTGGAGTAAGTCGAAGACGAAAAACAAGACCACCAAGATTTGCAATTAAGGGGGGAGATTGTTTCCAACGAGTCATGGACGATTGTGCAAGAACCAACAATGCAGTCTGGGGTTGGCATCGTGCCTTTCAGAGCCAACTCGGGGCTTCTTATCCCACTTTATGGGAATTAATATAATGGCGCAGCAGTCCTTAAATGAAGTGCAGGTCGAGCAGCATCTTAGTGGACAATACACTTAACCAAAAAAACCAAAATATAGGGATGCGTCTGAAGGGCATAGCAGATTTCGAAAAAAGGTACAATATTGAGTAATTAGAAGGTATTGCACACAATTTAAGTCAGAACGTTTAATTCTTTTAATAAGATGCAATGCAATGCATGTATGCATGTATGTATGTAATGTTTTAATAGTTATGCATACATTGTGATGCCTTGATTTGCTCAGCTGTGCAGAAATGTGCAAATTAAAAAACTTTGAACAAGTTTCTAGCATTATAGTGTATTGGTTTTAAATTTGAATTACTTCCGGTAAAGTAAATACTATAAATCGAAATCATTGCGAGAAAATATTTGCAGTATTGTACCATTAGTTAAATTTATTAACCTGCAATTTAACTTCATTATAATTGGCATTGAAATTCAAGCTATAGTATAGAACAAAATAATATTATATGTTATATATGCTGTAATTTAGCTATATTAAAAACCACCACAAATGTGTACATGACTTCGTTGCTTGCACGTAATTTCATCATCCCTTAACTTACCTTGTGCATATAAAGTTTTGTTGGCAATATCACCTAACATATTTGCAATATGTGGTGCATAAAAAAGTTTTTTTTGAAAGATTGTCTGAGTTATTTACGAAGTTATCATAAACAAGATTATCTTGCAAGATTGAGTGCGAAAAAGCTTGTACAGACTTCGCGGTATGGTGTATGATACAGAATGTGGTGACAAAGAGACAAGGCCTAGGCATCTCTTTAGTCTCTTCAAATTCTTAGTCAGCTATGTTAAAATGTATGATTTAATTTTGGATACTCAAATTTTGTAGCATTTTTATAGTACGTTGTCAAAAATTAGAGTGACATTAAGTATACTTACTTGTACTAACAGCTTAAAATTAAAATTAAAACATGCGCCTTATTTTTGTTTTAATTGACGGGAGTCAGTCCGGAGATTTAGGTATATGGAGATTTTATAACGTGGAGATTTTTACTTTGACGATTTATGATAGTGTGGATTTTTGATTGTGGAGTATATTGTGTGTGATGATTGTTGTGTGTGGAGATTATGGTATATGGAGTATTGGGATGCTGTGGAGATTAGTGTATTTGGAGATTATGCTCCCGTGAATAAGCGTGGGCATCGTGCGACGTGCAGTGCATAATGCATACACAAATACATAAGCTCAAATAAATTCAACAAGAACAGCCACTAGACTTACAGGCTTCACTAATTACCAATATTGTCTTAAAAGTATAAAGATAAAATCTAAATTCCCAAAATTTTCTATGATTTCTGCTTATCTTTCTTTTCTTAAACGTATATTTAAATAAAGAGAAGTAGTACAGTTTGCCAAAGAGCATATCAGCACCTCTATTATGCGGTACAAAAGTTTGTCGTAGGCAACTCCTCTGTGGTTTTAAGCTCGCATGCCTTTTTAACTTCTCTTTTACATTCGCCATCATTTTTTTTGCTTTTTTAGTTTCGTCTCGTATCTTCAACATAGTGGATGATTTATTTAGGTTAAGTGTACATTTTTACAATATATAAGGTTTCTCGGTAAATATCTGTATTATAAAGCGCTATTGTAATTCTAATAATCTGAAGTTTACAGGACAAAAACATAATAAGCCAATTATTTACGTTTATCCAAAAACAAACGAATATGCCGTAATATCGGTTTTTAGTGTATAAATGCTGTTCTGGTAGCTTTGTTGTGATGGGGATATTAAGCCAGAATTATGGATTTGGCTAAACTAAAAAACACTTATTAACTTCTGAATAACGCAATTTTTCACAATTGCTAATATATCTGGGGAACATGAAATAACCGTAATATTGGCGTAAGTAAACTTTTCAAAGTGGATCAAGAGTTATGTTTATCTATGTCAATGCTTTTAATTCGAAACTTTGATTTTTTTCTAAACTACTAAACAAATATAAATTTCAAAACATTACAGACTTTTACAATTGCCGATAAATTCATCCGATTTAATTTGAATACACATTACGTAAACCTTTCTAGGAAACTATATTTTCGCTGTTGACACTGCTTATTATTTTTATACTGAATTACAATTTTGTAAATTGTTTTATTTCCTTTGTTCCAAATTTGCTACCGAAATTACGTATTTGAAAATTTATCAACTTTTAAAATCATGTTTTGTGCTCAAAGTACTTTTTATTGATTTTCTCGGGTAGGTTTAAGCTTTGCAATTTGTAATTTTTCGCAAATATATTGATAGTACGATCAAAAGCTCTAAAAAACAATTATTTAAAAAAAATAGAGTAAAGTAGAAAATGTTTAATTATGGCTTTATCAGCAATAAAACATCAGTTAAATCGCTCATTATCCCATTGAAGTAATGAATTGGCGAATCTTTTTCCAAGCTAAACTGTAAACCAAATCGAATAGCGAGCATCTTTTGGGCTCGCCACTTAAAATAGTAATACCGGTTT
>JAQFZG010005640.1:0-10107 GCA_034695465.1 Entomobrya nicoleti
GTAGTAGCTGCTTTGTAATTGTTGGTGCTATCAATTTCCCATTTTCTTTTTAAGGGACACCAGCGCACGGGAAATCCCGGAAGTTGAAAGTTGTTAATTCGTTGATGTAGTTTGTATCCATGGAGAGCAAGAAAGGACGTCGTCATTTTGGCAGTAGGTTAACAGAATAAAATTCAACGCATATGACACACGCAACCTATTTGGTCACTGTTGAGCTTACTGCGTTTGTATTTCTACGACTTCACTTTTAATCGTAAATTACCCAAATTGTGGGATGGGTTTTTTAATGATAATACATTCCTTTAAAAACAAACAAATTTATTAAACTAACATAATGGGTTGGACATTTTTAAGGCATTAAGGTTAATAGTAATAGTAATCTTGGTTCCATAAAGTTGTAAACTTTTTTTGTGAAAATTGATTTTAATGCAAGTACAACGTGAGCATAAACCAGAAATAACTTCGTTGTTAATAGTCTTATCAACTTTATCAAGCCAGGTCCCACTTTATACGTAAATTGCTTTAGTCTTACAAAGGAAATTATACAAATTTGCAGCGCAGGCATATTAGTACAGAGCTAAAAGACATTGTCTACAACAATCGTAACTACATGATGCATTGTTTTGGTTCCATCATTATGTTTGCTATTACAGCGGGCTTAATTTTTTTAACTCCACTGGCTGAAGAAATTTAGGAAATAGTTTCTATGTTCTTCGATGAAGATTTAAGTATTTTAACAAGCAGTGTAATCAAATGTATGAACATTTTCGTGCGAAAACAGAAACTAAACGTTTTTACTTTTTATACATACACGATAACTTAAAACAAAAATGATTGTTGATTAGCTAGTTTTTTTATTGCATGCGAAAAGTAAAATGCTTATTGACATAAAATATTACGATTATTCTGAACCTAAAAATAGCATCGGTTTTTTAAAAATTCATTTCGTTTTTTCTCTAAATGATTATGATTATTTAAACCAATAATATTTATTATTAACCAATTTATTTATTTAATAAACTCCTTTATTCCCATCAAAAGGTTTACAGTATTAATCAACAATGCCGCAAAGTAGTTAATTTCCAATTCCTTATTTACAATACCCACAGTCCCAGCAGGAACCGACAAAGGTTCCAAACTTCTGATAACTCTGGTGATATAGCTTCTCCCCGATCTACACCCTAATTCTACTCTCCAGTTTTGTATGACTTTTAAAGACCTTTCATTTACAGAACAGCAAATTCTCAAAGCTACTACCACAACTACTAATATAATTACACCAAGTAAACTTGCTGTCGTGATGACAATCGGGCTCAACAAGAAGACCCCTATTTCAACGCCAACGATTGATGCAACCATTAGAAAATATCCCCCTGTCAAGAAAACCATAACTCCAATTTTTTCATACAGTAACAAAACGTTTCGTTCTATAGTGAGTTGTTTGTAAAGTGCTACAGAACACCGATTGACATGCTGCAGGGATAAAATGCCTTCTAAACTTATCAATGAAGCTCCAGAAGTGAGTGCAATTATGACGACTGTACGCATGGAGATCAGTATAATTTGCGCTATAAATTGGCAAAATATTATACCAAGGGCATTATATGCTAGACTGTACTTGAACTTAGACCCACTTCCAGGAGAAATTTGTTCAAGCGAGCCTATTATTGAAATATATACAGGATCCCAATTAAAAGCAACAATGATGACCACAACAAAGGTAGCAAATATAGTTGTCAATAGGCAGAAACAAAGGACCAGATATCCAACAGTGTCTTTATAAGTAATACACAACGGATTGCATGTTATATATAAAGAATCTCATTAAGTTGTAAAATATAATGACCATGCATAAAAATAAGATCTACTTTGTACTTACCTTTCTTATTTAAAATAACTATTTTTACAGCTTTTTGTGTCGACTTCGACTCATGCGAAAAGGACGAGCGACACTGATTGTCTATAGCGCGACGTAGCCATAAGTCTTCCGCTTCGTAGCACCAATTACAGCATGCCACCATTTCAGTTCCAACGAGTATTAAAACCAAGTCAGCTATAGTTGAGCTAATAATAAGTTGAACTATTATCATGAGTACAAATTTATGCTCAATTTGGAATAACCGTGGGTATTTAAAAGAGCACGAAAGGCTGTAGAAGAGAAGAATTAAGAAAAAACTCTTCAGCATAGCTGATTTAAAGAAATATGCCTTAGCTGCTTTGAAATTGTTGGTGCTATCAATTTCCCATTTTCTTTTAAAGGGACACCAGCGCACAGGAAAGCCCGGAAGTTGGACATTGTTAATCTGTTGATGCAGTTTGTATCCCTTAAGAGCAAGAAGTGACGGCATTTTGGCAATAGTAGGTTTTAAGAAGAAAATTAAACGTACATGAAGCAAGTAACACACTTGATTTCTTTTTGGCTTATGTCTACGATTTCACCTAAATCGTTGGCAAATTGTATAATGCATTTTAGATTTAATACGTTACTATCACGACGAAATCATTAGACTATTGGGTCAGAGAACTTCAAAAGTTTTTACTTGAATAATTAACCTAGTTACCAGCATGTTGCAGACAGTTAAATTTTTTCTTGCATAAAGTTTGTCCTGAGCAATTTGATTCAAATTGCAATAAATGTTTACCAATTTGACGCTATACACGTAACGTAGTGAAACGTGTACGACTTTCTCAAATCGCAGCACAGGAAAGTAAATGATTTAGAAATCGAAACGATAAGGAGTGTATTCAAAATATTTTTTTTAGATATAATCACAAAATATCAATAATGGTTTATTAGCTAGCTCAAGATCAAACAACAGTTTAAAATATACCATGGAAAAGGGCCAGTACTTATTGGTATAAAAATAATCCGATCATTTAATAAACTGTTTCATTCCCATTAAAAGGTTTACAGTATTTATCAGTAATGCAGCGAAATAGTTAATTTCCAGTTCCTTGTTGACAATACCCACCTCTCCTGCCGGTACTGATAGTGGTCTAAAGCTCCTTATCACCCTTAACAGCAAACGTTTGTTAAATCTATTTCCTGCTTCCACCTTCCAATTATAGAGAAGTTTCAAGGATCTATCGTTTATAGAGCGGCAAAGTTTTAAAATGACCACTATAAAACCTAAAAATACAAAACCAAGTAAACTTGCCGTTGCAATTAAAATGGGGCTCATCAACAGAAATCCTATTTCAATGCCAATGGTTGCTGCAATTAGTAGGAAAAATCCTCCAGCTAGAGAACCAGCGACTCCAATTTTTTCGTAAACAACCAAAGCGTTTCTTTCCACAAGTAACTGCTTATACAGCGCTATAGAACTTCGATTGACATGTTGTTGGGATAATATAACTTCTAAGTTGACAAACGATGTTCCACTAATAAGAGCAATTATAAGAGCTGTGCGCACATTAGTAAACATCATTTGAACTCCTAATGTACACATAGTTAATCGGAGCAACTTGATCACTAAACCAGGCTTGAATTTGGGGTTGCATTCAGGTTGAATAAATTCTATAGTGCCCAGTATAACAATATGTACAGGGTCCCAATCCAGAAGTACTATGATAATGACAACAATGGTGGCAAATAGTGATGTTAATTGGCAAACACATAGGACCAGGCATCCGACGATATCTATAATATTTCAATGGATAGTTTTTCAATTAACATAAATATATACATAGTCGTGACGTGACAAACAGAATATTTATTCACCTTTTTTATTAGAAATAGTAATTTTTGCAGACTTTTCTAAACTTGGTTTACAATTATATATAAATGACGAGCGACACTGGTTATCGATTACTCTGCGTAACCACAAATCTTCTGTTTGATAACACCAGTTACAGCATCCCACCATTTCATATCCGAGAAATATGAAGATCATGTCAACTATTATTGAAAAAAAGACAATTTGCAGGAGTAGTGCAGGTATAAATTTATGTTCAATTTTGAATATTAATGGAAATCTGAGTGTGAACATTATACTGCAGTTCAGAAAAATCCAGACGAGAAATTTAAGGGCGGCTGATCTATAAAGGTAAAATGTGGCATGTTTATAGTTTTGGATGTTATCAATTTTCCATATTCTTGTGGACTCTAACCAACGGATTGGAAAACCCGGAAGCTGGAAATTGTTAAATTGTTGATGTAATTGTAATACACGGAGTGTCAATAGCGTTGGCATTTTGAAAAATTACAAATTGCGAATACAATTTCTTTTACTTGTACACGTCGGACCGGACTGCCGATGAAATATAATTTTTCGAGTTTATTTGACATAATGCCATGACGCACATGACACATTTATTTTTGTAATGACTGGGCAGGGCACTTTGACTGATAAACTAGTAAGATTCGTTACATAATGAATACTTTTGGTATTCTTGCGGAAGATTTTAAGGTTAGGATAGGATAATCTATATAGCATATTATTATTGTATGTAGGTATTTCATCTTTATACTTATGGTGCCTGTTTGGTATGATTTCATGTAATTGTCAAAAAGTGAGCTTAAAGTACTGTTTAAAAAATTTGATTATTAGTTTGCTTCAGCTTAGCTTGCTTGACTGCTAGAATATGCACATACATCATACATACATACTTTTCGTATAGTACTTGTAGAAATTACAGACGTCCACAGTCCACCCATTTTACGTACAAGTACCTTTTCGATAAATTCAGTATAAAATGTTATTCGATTTTCTTGAATTGCTTTGTGGTGGGTAATGAACTTTTTTGAGATTATACCAGAATAATACTGGTAAATAGTATACAACAGTTTATTGCGAGACACACATCACATTTCGTAGTTATTCATAATTGTACATTTTTCTATAAATAATACTCATCATAAAATGTAAACCTCTCCTCCTAAAAAAAATACACTCTACCTACATACTGTCGTGCGTAAGAGACAAGGAAATCAACATGTAATGATAATTTAATTTAGTAACTGCAGACATTACATATATAGTAAGTATGATGTCAAACTTTTTTAACTAATGCGTGGTTGTAACTTATTATGCATACGTAAATCGATGAAAATACACAACAAAGGTGACCTTAGGAAATTTTGTGCAGGTGCACTAACGTATCAATTATAAAAATACAACGCACATCGAACGCTTAACGAACAAATTACTAGAGTAGCCTCATTCAATTGAAATGATTGATAATAGATATATCATGGAAAAATTCTAAATTTCGTAATGGCCCGATGCGTAAAGGTGCGTAATATTCTCACGCATATGTGAACTAGAAATTAGTATAAAGAGATTTGTATATCATTATAATTTTCCTCAACTCAAAGTCAAGACTAAGGTGGAAGTAGGTGACAGGTGCAAATTATGTCTTCAAATCGGAAAATATAAATTGGATTTTTTTAGTTTACAATCTGCATTAATTGTGTATGTGCGTAGTATGTAGAACAGACGTAGAACCAAATGGCACAACCAAAAGTATAAAATGAATTGCACGCACCTATTAAGATTTCATTTCAATTACAGTTACTTCTAAAAACCCTTCTAAAAGCCACAAAAATGAAATTTAAAAAGTTATCATCTGTAACAGGCTTGTTAATACTAGGAGTAGTTGTGTTTGCTTGTCCGCCTCCAACTCTTCCACCAGGAGGAAGATGTGAGTATGAGATTAAACACACAATTCCTTTTTTTACAATTTGTGTTACATTTTGATGTATCTACTGTATACTGACAGGGGAAGCTAACGCTAATTGCACATTTGGACCGAATTTCCAGACGTTGACTCCAACAAGGGAACGATGTCATTGTTGGGGTCACTGTGGTTATGTTTGTACACCTTCGGATGGCAGTAGTAGTGGTATGTACATTTACGACTCTTTAATTTGTCATCATGACCATGCTAAAGATGAATTGATAATTATATGCATGTTCATCAATTAACTTTGCAAGGCGGTAGCAATTCCACAAGCTCCACAACAACCAGACCAACAACGACAAGGAGAACTAGTACTACAGCAAGAAGTAGTAGTACGACAAGAAGTACAACCACTGCTTCCATTTCCACATCAACCAACAATATAACAAGTCCGACGTCAACTACTACTAGATCTACGACCACCAAAAAGCCAACCACAACTCGAACAACTACTCAAATAACCTCTACAACAACCAACAGTAAAAGTCCCTGTCCATTAGGGGGAGTTTGGTTTAATCCTCAAGGTCAACGTTGCCGTTGTCAGACACTCAACCAGCAGTCATTCTATTTTTGTGAAGCAACAACTTCATCAACCACAACGACTCCACCGTCTACAACCACATCGACAACGACAACAGCACCACCGTCTTCATGAACAACAGCTAGTTCTTCGGGATAACTCTAATTTCGAACATAATTTATGATATGCAGCTTTCTAAACTAATTTCGCATGATGCCCCAAAACATGAAATATCAGTGTGTTGACAAAACATTTTGCGTGTACTCATGCTGAATTAAAAAAAAGTTTATGATTGTTATTCTTATGCCTTTGTTTGATTGGATTTTCTTTTAAAATTAAATCATGCATCTTCGGGTATACACGAACTATGTTAAGCCAGCAACAATCCTTTTATTTATCATATCATATTTATCAGATATCTCTTAAATATTATTGTGAAAATAAGGTTTGGTAACCAATGGAATTGAACGAGTTTTCTTCCAGTAAATAACCAAAAATACGATAATTCCTCCCATAATAATAATGATTAGGACTAGCGACAGAATTACATAACCGACAACTGATCCAATACTGCTGCTTCCATTTCCTTTGTCATTTTTGCTCTCTTCAATGTCTTGGATTGATGTTGTGGTAACTTCTTGATCGTATTCGAGATTAGTGCTTTTATCTGTAGTCGTGGTGGTTGTAGTTACTTCAGCTACGGTTATCATTTCCACTGCTTGTTTTTCAGTTTTTCCATCCTCCTGTTTACTTTCATTTTCAACGCAAGTTACCCCATCGTCACTCAAGTTGAAGCCATCTGAACACCAGCACTCACCCAACATATTAATTCCAGTGGCAAGACAAATATGAGAACATTTTTTCCAACTTGGATTTTTCGGTGAGCAATCATGATTATCTCGCAGGTCATCCAAGTCATCAATATCATCATGTATGGAAGTCAGCATTTTTCTGTAAACTGAATTTGTATTGTTGAAATTTATTCTGATAGAGCGTCTTTCTATATCCGAAGAGATAACTTTCACTTCGGAAGTCTGATCCACCCAAAATATTTTATTTTCAATTTTAATAAAGTCTTCAACATCGTCACCGTCGGCTAGTCTCGTGCTATTAAATTGTCTCGCAATAGTTGTTTCATTTTGGATCGTAATGAAACTTCCGTTACCGGACGACGCAACTACGTTTTCACTTTCCCAATCATATGTCAACCGTGCTGACTTTGTGTTATCAGTAAACTTGTAAAATAAAGTGTCGTTGGATTGCCTTCCTAACGATATTTTGTGGATTTCTTCATTTCCGGTATTTCCAGGTTTTGATAGGTAAAGAGTACTGGAATGAGTAACCAAAAAGGGATATATATCATGATAACTTTTAACCTTATCTTAAACTTTTCGCTTTTTTATATGATAAGCATGTAACTTACAAGCGAGCTGGTGCGAAGGAAATATCATGAGCGTTTTCAACATTTCTTAATGCTACGATTACAGCACGTGTCCTTAGCGACATGACTTCGATGGTCCCTTTTCCAACGTCAAGCCAGATTAAGTTTTCACTGACAATATCTGATTGGAATTTTCACAATGAAATTATTGACTATTAAAACTTTTCTTTTGATGTAATAACGGAGTATACTAATTTACCTAAATCCATTGACGTCACATTGACAATTCCATTTTCCACCAACACAGTGAACTCCTTCGTTTTTGTACTGTACTCAATTATCTTTCTGGAGTGACCCTCGCTAATAATGATAGTGTCATTGATAGGGTTGTAGACAAGTGCATTAATATTCTTGACTTGGGAAGGTAATGGAATTTGTTCGAAAACATCCTTTCCAATTGTATCAACCCTCATAACAAGCAGTGTATTTTTGTGGGCTACCAGTAATTTAGGTTTAGTGCCATCATCTGTATAGGAAAAAATTTAGTTCAACTTTATTGAAGTAAATAGTACTAGTAAATAATCTTGTAGAATTTCCAACCACCTACCAAAGCAAGTATTCCCCGTTTTTATCATCCCTGCTGGACATAAGCACTGCGCACGATGCCCTGATAAAGCGCATATATGAGAGCATCTCAAATCTTCACAGGGATTTGATCGTATTTTCGGTTGCTTAGCAATGTGCATCACAGTCAGCCCATTAAACAAGGCAGTAGGATCTGTTAGGACTACTGTCGTATTACCGCCCGTGAATTTATTTGTACTCTGTTTAAAATTTGGAATTATTTCAAATTACTTGATTACTTAATTTCTAGATATTATTTGGAAATCCAAATTTAACTAACTGTAATTTCATTTGTAAGCCAATCACTCCAGAAAACAAAATCTCCAAAAATGTCAATTCCAAAGGGATGTCTTGAGCTTTTAATTGTTTGCCTGTCAGTGCCATCGAACCTTGAAGTCTCAATTTTGTCGTGCCGGGCATCTACCCAATAAATTCGGGAGTTTTCTTCGTCAACGGCTATACCATTAGGCCAAACAAGACCTGTAGTTACTATGGCAGTGGGTGAACTACCATCCATTCCAGCTTTTTTAATGCATGCGTTTGTGCTCCAGTCTGACCAAAACAGTATACTGAAAAATATATCGTTAATAATCATGAAAAATGTTTTGGTAACGAATAAGAATTTTGATATTCATAATTTGAATGTATTTTAACCCTTCATTTGGATGAAGTGCTATGTCCCTTGGCTTTTGCGCGTGCTCGCGGTATATCACAGTCAGTGCACTTGGTTGGATTCTGTGCACAAACTGCAATAAATCTTAAGCTGCTATCCACAAAGTATAAATTTCCGGTTATCCAGTCAAAGGCTATACCTTCAGGTAGATCAATACCGATATCCACAACAATCTCAGGCTTTCCTATAGGGTTCCCAATTAAAGGATACTTGTAAATGGATTCATGATATTTTTGGGTCTCAGTCCAGTATACAACGGAATTTCTAGCATCACTTGTCACAAAAGCAGGACGTCCCTCTGAATTCGAATTTAAGATGTGGTGGGTTTTTCTTGGGTATGTGATGGAAATAACGTCGCCTTTGGTTGCGATTATCAGCTTCCATGTTGAATCTGAGAGAACCCGGATTTAAAAAATGAATGCTCAACAATGAAAAATATTTCTAAATAGAAATTTTAAGTCTATAAATTACCATTTTCAGTGCAGCTTCTATTGCCCGTCAGACGAAATCCATCCAAACATGAGCACTGAGCTCGACCTCCAACAAGGTCACATTTTTGTGAGCAGGTCCCAAAACTGTCACAAGTTGATGCAGACGAAAACGTTATCAAAGGGGTCACTAAGGACCACCCCACAAATAAACATAAAAAAATCGTCCTTGATTCCATGGTTCTAAATTTACAGGGATACCTTATCTATTTGTGGTTCTCGATTCGATAGACTACCACCATGAACTATTCATGAAATGAGATTTCAACGAGAGACGACAAAAAAATGCATGCGTGTGCATTGTTCTTTAGGTAATTATTCTATTTGCACTTGACCATACTATTAACAGTGTCAACTATTCAGTTTCACAAAACTAATACTTTGATTCATTCTAAGCGAATTATATGCATTCACACATGTACGTTATCATATTGTACTACATATTGTAAATTGTATTTTGTATAATCAAAAAATGGGGAGACAATTCAGCTTTTGATGACATGTCTAGTTTTCAATAAAATGCAAAGTAATGAAAAAATATTTTGTCTTGCAAATCTTTTTTACTCCTTCTTTTACTGCAGCAAAACTAAAAATTTGAGCAAGTCAAAGATAATGAAAAGTGTTACAATGTTTTATTATCTAGCAGGAAACTTGTTTTACACTTATTGCAGTGCAAGAATAGAGAAAAACTCAAGTTGCTTACATCATATCAGGCTCCTTGTTAATCAACTCAATGACG
>JAQFZG010005641.1:0-10107 GCA_034695465.1 Entomobrya nicoleti
TCAGCGATTCACAAATCATCACTTTCGAAGGTGGACAAACTTACTCACCTCAAGTCCCTCGTCACTGGAGAAGCAGCACCTACAGAAACCTGAACATACCGGCACCCCTGGAGTAGGTCTAATACTTTTAGACGCCTCTCCTCCAATAATATTATCTCAATACATTGACTTTAGGTTTATAGTTCTTTCGATAATTTGCAATGTTATTACAGAAATAAATGAAGCAAGAAAAATAAATGGATTAGCTAAAGCTACATGATAATAGCAGTCCTTTCTATCACTATTTTTCACTTCTTTTTTTCGTTAGGTGGTAAATAGGTATCTCTATCTACTCTACTATACTGGCTGGGATACATAATAATAATAGTATCAATACAACAAATCGTTACATATAAAATTATCATGGCGTTGTTTAAATTGCATTGCTAGCTATATATTTCTTATCAAGAACGAAAATAAACACAAAAAACAAAATAATTACTCTAATAACCGAATGACATATATGACACAAAACTGCACTTGTTTACGACAAAATCACGTGTGCAGAGAAATAGTTGCTAGCTCTAGGGAAGAAATCATGTTTGTACCATATTTCCGAATTTCTTGTTGTAGCTTACTCACTATATAATATATTTACAGTTCCCTGACGTTGATTAACTTATAAGGTACTGCTTATTTAAATCGACTGTTTTTATGACCGCAAAACTGAATTAAATATCTCGTAAGTCTTAGCAGATCAGGATGACTGCTAAATAATATACTTTTTTGTAATATGCTATAGTTTGAAAATCTGCTAACCACGCGATGGTAAGTGAGTAGTTTAGAGATTCCCTCGTAAAGCTCGTATTATATTAATATTAATCATTTTAATGATTACATTACAAATTATTCATTAGAATATTTTATGTTCTTAAAACTTGTGCGGTGCTTTTTGGTTCTCAAACAATAGCTTTTTTTCTTCTCTTTCAAAATTTTAAAAAATGACGCGAATTTAACCACTTATATACAAACATAATTATAATAAATTAATTAATTTCACACATTCAGTCACAGCTATGTTTGTCGGCAAATGGGGAATTTTCGAATGCAGTGCAAAGACCTTCTCCAAACAGATTGTCGAGCTGCATGTGATGGTGTCCCATTGTTTGAGCTTTCGTCATTTCCAGAGCTGCCTGCAGGCACTCCGTTAGCGTTATTACTTCGAGGTTTAAATAATTTTCGCCGTAAGGAGCCTGATGCTGCGGTATTGGATGTGCCCTCTGCACCATCCAAGCCTTTTTCTTCTATAATTCATAATCATAATGAATGATTAGCATGGAAAGGCGACACATTACTAAATTACAAAATATATTGTCATTTACCGAAATTCTGGAGAAATTGGAAGTCTCTTTCTGTAGCGGTTATGTATTGCTCTTCAAGAACATCAACATCTTCACTAGAACCTTTCAGATACGAATCTATGTATGGAAGCGCGCTAATTTTCCTCCGTTCTGGTGGAACACACACCCGTTCCCTCTCAATAACGGGATGATGCTTTCGGAACCAGCTTTATTAGGAGAAAAATTAATTCTTAAAATCTTTGAAGGTTTTTATACATTAAGTATTGCCAATTGCCATCAATAAATCATAAATTTTTCTACAGCTGTATATTCACTTACGCATCTCTTCGAATGTCTTGAATTGACACTCGCCTCTCAGGATCGATTTCCAACATTCCCTTAATCAGGGCGGCCAAAAGGGGATCTACGTCTTCCGGAATCGTAAACTCACCCCTGGCTATGTTCTCGAACAAAAGAAATACTGTTTCCCCCTCAAATGGATATTTTCCTGTAGTCATATTAAATCTAAAAATAAAAAGACAAAGCAATTGATCAGCTCAAGTATATAGTACAGATTTGAACAATTATTCGTTTGATTTATAATCCCTTAAACTTACAGAGTTACACCGGAACTCCAAACGTCCAACTTAAATCCGGCAAAGCATTCACCGTTTGCGACTTCAGGTGGCTGGAACACAGGTGAACCTTGTGAAGTATGGCATGTATCATCAGGTGCATAAGGATCGATGGCCTTGAAATAAAATTATAGCTTTTTAACCCGAAGTTTTAAAACGCAATTTAGATTTAGATTCTTTTAATGATTTTTACATACCTCAGCAACACCAAAATCCGTGATTTTGAGCTTCTCGTCAAGAGTCACTAATAGATTTCCAGGTTTAATATCTTTATGCACTATACCTTGACTATGTAAATACTCTAGCCCCTCCACTAGCTGCCTAAAATACCTACAGAAAAAAAATCGATTGTATTACAATAAATTCTACATGATTATAATTATAATATAATACATATAGCTGATAGTTCATTATTCACGAAAGAATATTTACCCATGGGCTTGCCAAATTGGGAATTTTTTATCAGGTGAAATTTCTAAGACATCTTGAAGTCCACCGATGCAATACTCTAGGACGAGATACATTTTTTGTTTTTCCTCAATAAACATTTCTTCGATTAGCTTGATCACATTCGGGTGACTAAGACGTTTCAGTAATTTGATCTCTCGCTCTACATTTTGTTCCCCATTTGGAATCCTTCGTAATTTCCTTTTCTTGATAATTTTCACCGCCCTGAAAAACCACAATTTCAATGTTGTGATAGTGTTATTACCCCTTTCATTACAATGCCTAGTATTGAGTATTGACTTAAATCAAAGTTTATGAATTTACCTTCGGACTAGCATTTCTGAGTCAAGTGCTTCCTTCACCTTGCCGTAGCTACCCTCCCCAAGAAGATCGCCCATGACATACTTGCCAATAAACTTGCATTTCTTTTTCTGTACCTTATAAACTACTTCCTCCGAGTCTAAACGCTGGAAAAATAGCGGATGTGCAACTGGACCATTCCAGTCATCCATCGGGTCCCCAAACTCATCATGTAGGCCCAGAGAAATTTCATCTGCGTCTAGCCACCGAACAGGCCGATGAGCCAATTCAATGAAATCATTCCCTTCTCCAGTCTCATTATTCATACAATACTTTTCTTTATCGCCCATTTCCTCTTCTTCGTCTGACTTCCAATTGACATTATTAGCATCACCTTCCCTTTCTCCCAAATATTCATCTTCTTCTGCACTATCCTTACAACGAAAGTCTGCTATCTGTGGTGGCTCATAATGATGAAAGTGGGGGTGGTGGTGATGATGACTATGATTCACCTTTTCCACTTCACTGGACATTGTCACAATATTAACCCTTTCGCATTTTGGTCTTCGCTATCGTGAGGGAGGATATTGTGAACTACCTTTTTTCTCGTTCAGCCTGGTTATTAATTTCAAACCGTATTATGTCGTAACCGTAACAAACGAAAACAACAGAGGGTGGAGGGAAGTTGGTAAGGCTTTCAAAATCGGAATGGTTTTTTGTCACAAAAACTCCTCCAAGTACTACACAGAAAACGGAGTTCCACAGAAAACGAGATGAGGTAGAAAGAAATTACCTAGAACATCCAAACTTTCAAAACTGTTCTACAAACTTACTTAAGTTTAGAATCCCGTGAAAAGTTCTTTCTTTGTTTTAATGAATTTCATTCCAAATCGGTACATAGCTAGTAGCTAGTACATGTTCCAAAATCCACACTAACAAAAAGAATCACATCACATCCACGTCATTCAACTTGGCCCGGTACAAGTCGATCTTTCGCAAATCTTTAGAAACATTCCTTGTTTTAACGGTTATTTCCACACTGCCGTTGTGTTATTATTATGATAAAGTTATAAAACTCTTGTTATCTAATTTATGTAAGTTATGTAGTCGTATCTTCCTTCACTATCCTACAAACGTAGTCACGATTTTTTTGCATTTATTTTTTTCAGTTGCGGTTTTAATAATATTGAATATTACATTTCAGACGTTTTTTTGCAGGGATTTTTTTTTCTGTTGGGTTACATGACATGGCTAATACTGGACTCTGTATTTAATAATAGCATAACCTTGATAAGATACATGAATATTGGATTTACTGCACAAAACACCACGCTGCTTCTTCTATACTGTATTTTTTAAACTAACACTTATGCTCATGCACAGCAACAGCAACACTACTTATTCTTCTAGCCGTACTTTAAAAAAACCAATTCCAATCCAAACGCAAAATACACTGCTGAATGTTCGGAAAACTGCAAGTTTGTCTCGTCTACGTCTTGTCTCTGCAGTTTAAACACTTTTTCTTCTAGGCTTCAGGCTTCTCCTCAGAACCACAAAAAAATGTGTGCGCGGTGCACTGAGCACTGTGCACGTCGTACTGCAACACAAGGTAATCTAATGTAAATGTACAATCAATTATTTTTTATCAGTTACATAGATTCACCTGAACAACATCAACAAAACAACATTTCTTCATTAGCATCATCACCCAAAAGTTCCATTTTTTTACCCGATTCACCATTCACCATAAAATATCCAATATATTCCTTAGCACGTTTGTTATTCATGAAGTTAATTTGGTATACAAAATACAAAAAATTATTGTTGTGTTGTGAAGGTAAGTGTGAAAATATTCACGGAAAAAGAGGAAAATGGGTAAACCGAGTGTAGTAAAGGGTGTATAAAATTTATGTATAACATTATGAATGAAGAAATGAACATGAGGATGGATGGATATAATTTATAGGAAGATAAAGTCTATAATATACATACATAGATATACTTTTTTATGATCTAATAATATTTAGATCAAAACTCCCACAAGGGAAACCATTGTACAGCTGATTATGTACTTTTTTAATGCACAAGCCTTTTTACCAATCTCTCTCATGTACATGGTAGGTACATCGTACTAAACTTTAGCATCGCATCGTCGTACATCTCTTCGTTTCTCTACTGCTGACTGCCACAAGCCAAACTGCTTTGGCTTGCCTTCAGCAACTGCCTGTCTTTGTGCTATTTCGTAGCTTGTGAATGGAGTACACAATGATTCAAACGAAAGAATTTAATTGGAATTTGGAATAAAAATGAAATATGGTTTGAAGATGTATTCATTGTTTAATGAACAATTAAATGATAAAATGTAATCAATGCTACGAGATTGAACTTTCATGCCAAAAGTATTAGGTATCATGGCTTTTCGGTGCCAAATATTAAAGGAAAACATGAAGTGGGCGAAGTTCTTTTTTTAACCACTGGCAATTACGTTGATGAAATAATGATCAAACTAATTAGTTGGACGATCTAAATGCGTACATGAATATGATAATAAAAATAAATGATAGTTTTAAAACATGGTTAGATCTTATAATTGTTCATCTATGGCCAAGTAGCCAGGAATTTATTTGCTTGTCTTTATTCTAGTCTAATCAAATTTAGTCATCTTAAAAGCCACATCCTTAAATGCGTATTACTTAAGAGTTAGAAAAAACCTGAGCAAAACAACCGGGTATTACAAGTTATTGCGGACGATCATGTAAACATTCACAGCAATAATGTTATAAGTTATATTACAGTATTCAGTAAAATGTGGAATATTCAACAGTACACTTCTAACAACACCGCCTACCTCGATGATGAAATAAATTCTAAGGCCAATTCGAATCTGCAGTTTATTGCATACAACACTTAATGGACTTTCTCCATATCACATGCCCCATTCATCATCACTGTCAGTCGTTGTTGATGTTACAGAGGCAGGGTCGATAGTATTTTCAAACGATAATATGTTAGCGTAGTCATTAAGTCTTCTTTCAGTCTTATCCGTCGAGCCTTCATCTTTAATTAGGGCAACTATTCCGTAGGCGTCAACCAGCTCATCTAATGACTGCCCTGTAATGTTAAAACAAAAATATAATTATTATAACTAACGCACAATGCAAATTTAGCTAGTAGTTTCTAGCATAAAATCCTTTCAGACTTACAATCATGCACAGCAAGCGCATTACTTAGCGTCTTTTTAGGAGAGCAAATTTTCGAATGCGTCTTAATTGCAGCGTCCATATTTTCCGTGGGATGCCATGGATCGGGTATCGAGTCCAGTTCTCGCAGGCTGCTATTGTATAACACCCGACAGTGTTCTCGACTTGGCGTCCACTCGCAGACAAATAGGGCCTCATATTTCTTTCGCAATTCTTGATGGTAGAAGGTGTTTGCCCTATAAAGTCATAAATACATGTGACGAGAAATGAATTATGACGAAATAGGTTTAAATTAGTTACTTGACGTACCTTTCAATTCGGTTTTTCTGTTTTAAAGTTGTGGCTTGCACAAGCATGACCACAACAGCGACAACTGTGCCTCGATCGGGATTAGCCTGGAAATTTGAAGTTCAGAATTAATTACAAACTTCAAAAAAGGACAATTAAATGCGATATACTTCAAACAAAACTTACTTCAGCAAATGCGAGATCAAAATCCATACATGAACAATAATGCTTATCCGACGCCAGACACATATAATTCCCCATCTCATTACACAGCATTTCAACATCAAGTGTACGCTGCAGCACTTGAACCACGGGTACATGGAATTTTTCCGCTTTCGAATTACTGATCATTTGGAGTTGTTGATATCCTGCACCGTGAACATCAAGTGGAAGAGCTACTGGAAATGGATAACCCTGACACATTTCATCCTCAATGTCAGTAATGACGGACATATTGTCATCATCCTTCTGAATGTAGCTTCGTAATACTTTTGCTATGCAATTCACATTTACAGATAAAGTAGGCTTCATATGTGGGTGATCGGCTTCAACTTTTTTAAGTCCTTGCGAGGCAAACTGACTAGTGTTATCTTTAAACTCTTTACACATATCATCTTCTTTAAATTTTCCAATATCTTCCATATCTAACCCACCCAAATTATTGCTTGGGGATAAGGCAGGCACTTTCACTTTCGAAAAATTGTTATTTAGAGGACGAAGAACGTCAGAAATGGATGAATCATAGTTATAATTGGGAGACATAATTGGTGACATAATGTGATAAGCTCTTGGTGACCTTGGATGAGATACTTCACCAAACGCTCCCCGGGGACTTTCATTACCAGCAACTGTGTTTTCATTCCTTGGACTTCTCGGATTAGCCCCTGAGTTTCCTTGAAGTTGATGACAATACTTGGGCTTGTTACGTCGAGTCATTTTTAATGGAACTATATTTTCAGCCGAAACATCAGCATCCTTAAACTCATACTTTTTATCGGCTAGTCGTCTTTTCCTAAACGTTTTAAAGGATGAAACCTGTTTTTCAACTGCAATGTCTTCAAACCGCATTTCGAATACATCAAATGCCGATTCTGATTGCTTAGTGGGACTGTCCGCGTCAGCTTTGGGTGCTTCAACATTTTTCTCAACAGGCTGAACCTCATTTGAAACATTGGAATTGGTACTTGGGGTACTGCAGGTGGGCGACACTAGAGACTGCGATGAAAGTCTTCTTTTGAAAAACTTTCTTTCTTGAGGAGGTAGCATGAGTTTTGATGGACTAACATTTAAATTTTCTTCTTTGACCTGTGCACCACAAGCGTTGTCGTTCTGCCGAGGACTTCTGGGCTTATTCAGAAACGGAGGTGACATTGGTGGCATACAGTCACAATATGAGTTTGACTTTGGAGAGAATAAGGAGTCTGAGTCAGTTGAACTTTGAGAAAGCCGACGACATCCGCTGTTGAATCCTTCTGGGTAAGCTACTTGCTGTTGTTGTAAGGCTGTACCTACTTGCTTTGTATTAATTGTCGTACTTTGAATATATAAAAGTAGACGTTCCAGATTATTCAGAGACACCATATTTTGTTCACTATCCTTTCCGGATTCTTGAGCAATAAATTTATTCACTGTTCGAAGTGCACCCATATTCAAATTTGGTAGCTTTAACCAAACGTCACACCGGAGAGGTACACGCTTGGTACTAATCATCGCACTGGCTCGTGGAACCAACGTTGGAGCTTCCATTTTCGCAGGGGTTGGTCGTATTAGTCTATATGAAACCATATGGATTACATTTCCAGTGTTCAGAAGAACTGAGTCTTTAAATCTGAGCTGCACGTCGGAATTAAGCCTGGGATATGGTGACACGTGATCGTATTTTAGGTGTAATGTTAGTCCATGAACAATACAATTAGTTCTAAGTCTTGAGCTATTCGCCATATCTAATAAAAAACGGTGATATTAAATAAATGACCATAGGTTCAAGTAAGGTTACTTTAATCTGTACATTTGTAATTGAAAATAGTACCTTCTTCAAGCTCCTCATCATGCATATAAACGCAGTTGGGGCAATTTTTCGTTCCAGGTATGGTAGTTATAGTGGAATAAAACGTATGATGACTCTCTGAATCCGAATTTACGCTGCAATTAGAATTTAAAACATTAATGTACACTTTTCTTGCATAATTAAAGCTAACCAATACAAAATGCGAATAATAAAGTACCTGTGGCCTGTAATTAAAAGATGGTCGTCATCTAAATCCCATTGCGATATTTCAATGAGCAAATTGTTATCATAAACTCCATTGTTGTCAAACAGGCAAACTTGAGATACTTTCTTTATTTTGGTGTACGGGGTAAATAACCAAATGTGGAGAGTGTACATGTAAGTTGCATCAGAATCAAACACTCCGAAATGCTCTGTTGGTCGACAAGTATATGAAACCAAATATCTTCCACAGTTAGTAAAGCCCATGAAAATATTTCTGTAGAGGAGACACATAATTATATTTTAGTTTTTATCACAGTAAAATAACGATCTAACATCCTTTATTAACTAGGAGTGCAAATTACCCAGCTTCCAGGGCGGATGCAGGAATAATATCTTCAATGGGCATTCTCAGTCTTTTAGGTGTTCCATAATCACCGAAAGGGTTATTGAGTCTATGGATATGTGTTCCATGAACCTATTTAATCGAGAGAAAAAAAGAATATACAATTTTCCATGTATACTATACTACAAGGAATAGTACAATTGTTTCAAAGCCTCACCTCACGGCTAAAAAGGTTTGACATCACATTATGTTTACTTCCAACTGAGCAATTTCTTGCGAATCCCCATGACCTACAATTCATCTTCTTGGATAATAGGGCCTCAGAAGTGCTTAAGCCTGGCGATCCAAGTGACTGGAACATTATGCTGTTTCCGCAATATGGTCTGCAATATCAATAAATACATAAAATACATAAAATATAATTCATTAACTAACCCTACTCTACTACATACACAGGATAATCATAATCTAATAGGGAATTCCCCAGTTATGAACATTATGTGTTAATCATGCACACAGAAATTAAACACATTTAAAATGTTATTCAGAAACAGCAATTCGTTTTATGAAACCTTAAAGTTTTTGGAATTTATTTACCTGTGATATTCATCAGCCTTCCTAGAAAGACTATGCAGAGTTTTCTTCCAACACAAATTTAATCAGTAAACAATTCAATCAAACAGAAACCCCTACCATCACCCACGAACCCATGTCTTTTCTCTTTTTCACTAACCTCTTTGCAATAATAAAATTCACTTTATAATGAGCTACACAAGAACACTAACCATTCAACTAAATTTTAAATACACATAAAAATATAACAAAAAGATAAATTTATGAACAATCAACACAAACAATTAACTGCGCCATCATTTTTTTCCTTACTTACGTACAAGCTTTAAGTCTCTCGCTTTGGTAGAAAATGTTTTCTCAATTGACAAAAGTGTACACACAAATCAGCTTGAACATTTTGATGTTCCCTGAACAAAAACAAAAATACATCTTTCTACTGACAGGAGTAGCGAAGAAGCTAAACAAACACTGTATCTCTTCTGCTACTTTGTATTTACCGACCTCATACACTACAGTTCAGTGTTGCCGATTTGCCGATGCACTTATAAGCACTTATTGTAAAAAATACACTTGTCGTCATAATTTACAGAGGAAGAAATCGGGTCGGATTGGTTGGATGGAAGATGAACTCAAGTACAATGCGCCATTACGCGGATTACATGAACAATGAACAAAGTAAAACTGCAAACTTTTAAATATTTCATAATTTCCTTTTAACGGGAGAATTCAGCCTCTCCAGGATTTCCCAATATTTGAGCGTTTGAAAGTTTGCGCCATTTTGTAGTCACGA